>JABJVR010008681.1:0-10452 GCA_025773905.1 Chitala chitala | reverse complement strand
ATGGGCTCCAGGCTTCCCCGCGACCCTCACCAGGAATAAGCGGTTAAGATAATGGATGGATGGATGGATGGATGTTGAGTGTTAAAAGCTCACCTTCTTGGATTTATTCTTATAAAACCAATACCTAATCAAAGTAGACATGAGGTCTTTTGTTTAAAATTATCAAAAATAATTAGACAGCCATTGTTACATTTGATATGGATGTGGAATTCACAGTCTATTTTGGATACAGGTGCATTAAAACCAGACATATCAATCACACAGTATTTTATAACATAAAATTCAACTGGACAATTTCATTAATGTACAACAGTTATCCAAGTATTTAAAAATATTTGGTGTTTTCATCAATCAAACACAATTGTTCTATATAACATGGTTATTTTATGGAATATGATGTTGAAAGTACATTAAATATTTTTTATTTAAAACCACAAAAGTAGTGTTATTTTGAGTTTTCCAGGAAGGGGTCTTTCTGTGTTAAGAAACATCTGTGTTAGATGGTTGCTATGGTGATGATGTGTAAAGAAAGTGTTCACTTTGCCATCAATAAACCCATACACCCAGGTCAAGTGTGACTGCTTGGAGGCTGTTCATCTAAAGTAGATCTTATCTTTAGAGTAAAGGCATGTTAAGAGTAGAGTCTAATGAGTTTTTGTTGAATGAACTCAGATGTTGTCAGTGCTGGACTCTGTAGCTGAGTCAAAATTAAGATGGAAAACAAAGTTCCAATAAAGCAATATAGGTCACTCAAAGCAGTGACTGTTCTAGAAATTTGACAGTGGGGTGGCCAAGGTTATTTTGTGGTGGGTGCACACTCCAAATCAGCTGATTATGTTTAAGAAATTTGGGGTGGCACTCAAGATGGCCAGTCATACTTGAGGAGGGAGTGGTAACGTTCTGGGCACCCCCTGCCTTTGCCACTGACTGAAAACCAACAACATGGTCTCATCATTTTATCGTAGGACTAGGAGTGAAGAAATATAAGAGGTGTATGTAAGAGCTCTATATGTCACACAGCAAAGCAGCTACAGCTGGTGGAAAACTAGTCAAGCATATCAATAAATGATACTGTCCCACTTTCATATCTTTAGCATAGGATAAGATAGGATAATGGTTTTATTGTCATTTCCGCTGCATACAGTTGGTACAGTACACAGTGAAACGAAGCAACGTTCCCCCAGGACACTGGGTGTTACATAAGAACAACACAAAAGGTCAACACAAAACTACTAATACAATATACAGGTGCAAAAAAAGACAGGACAGCAAGTAGTAATAATGTAATTAACTACTGACAGACTATGTAATGCAAAAAACAAGATGTAAACATAACACAGATAGTAACGCCACCCAGACACAGTTCTATGCAAAGTGCACGGTTGGAATGCACTGTGTACAATTATCATAAAAGTGCCGCAGTGCAGTGTTGTGTTGTGGGAGAGAGTGGACCAGCGCCTTATGACTTGGGGAAAGAAGATATAACACAGTCTGGACATGTGGGCCCGGATGCTCCGGCACCTTTTGCTAGACAGCAGTAGAGAGAAAAGTTTGTGTGATGGGTGTGTAGGGACACCCATGATGCTGGTGTCCTTGCAGGTGCTGTGTGTGGTGTAAATTTCCTTGATGGGGGAAAGAGAGACCCAATGATCTTCTCACCTGTCTTCACTACCTCTGAGATCATACTTTATAAAGTATAATTTATAGATTATAAACAGTCTTGTGTCAAAAAGACAAATGCAGATGAAGTTATGAGATGTCATCTTGCCATTGCATCACTAGTGACCTCCGGGATTTTGGTCTAAAACAAGGATCTGAAAAATGAGACGATGACATCAGACCTGTCAGTCAAGCACACAAATAAGATTCTATGCTATGCTGGGTTTTAAGGAAGTTGAGGTGTTGGCCTTTTTAATTCACTTAAAGAAATTTTTGATCCTGATATGCACCTGCAGCCTTTCTGTACTTTCAGACTTACCTGAATAGTTTCCCTGCCTGTTTTACTGTCTCCTCATGGAACTGGAAAAGAACCAAAAAGGAAGGAACCATTTGATTTAATTTAAATTAAAAAGAGGCATTTCATAGCTGTCCATGGTTTTGCAAAGGCATATAATTTAAGGCTGATTATAACAGATGTCCTCCTTGTTTTTTAAGAACCTCTAATAACTATAAAAATTGTCAAGGACAACAAAGGATTTTGTGAATGGGATCTCCTTCTGTGCATTTTAAATGCTCCCCAATAATCAAATATTGATAAGAAGCCAGAAGAACCAGATGATTTCTTGTGAACTCACTGACAGTTCTACACCAACACACTCATGGTTCTGATACAGACTAGTGACTTTGAAACTGAACGTTTGTTCAGTGGTATTCTGTGTCATAATTTCTCCAGGCAATGTGGGTTTTATTGCAGACCTCCACAAGCTTCAGATTAAATTGGCTTTGTGTGGGATGCTACACAGAGTCCTGAGTTAACCTGGACTCATTCCTGTCATGTCTGGTCCTGGTTGTTGGGGTGCCCCTGAGCAAGAACAATGCTGAGCGGTTTAGTTCAGTAATGCATTTTCCAAACTTGAGATAAGAAGACACAAATAAAACAGCAAACACAGAATACTTACAAATGTAAGGATAATCAGCTTTTATTGTCACTGCATACATATACATGTCACAACTAAATTTGTTCTCAGCATTTAAATCGTCACGCAGGAGGGAACAGTGAGCAGCTACACAGGATACCAGCACTGACTGTCTTGTACAAGGACACAGCTGATTGGGGTGGGATTTGAACCAGGGGACCAGAAGACCTATGCATCCCAGTCTGATGTGCTACCCATTGAGCCACCAGGCTTTTTTTTTTCTATGAGGGTATGAAACAGAGAAACAGCTCATTCTGTGACAACACAAGACACTGATAGCTAATTTACTCATCTAATTTCGTAAACTACTTGCTTCAAGTTTCATTAAATACCAGGAAGCTTGCTTTTTATGCTTGGGTATATGAAATGGCAATTACCCAAACAACTGTACACCTGGTGTACTAAAAATCACAATGTTTAATTTGAGTATACTCATAGAGTATTGCAGATTTACTCAATTAACTCTCAGTATTATACCATTCGTCCAAGTTAAGCAGTTATATGTGTCTGGTTTCATACAATTCAAAAATCTAATGAAGCAGGAGAGTCTTTGTGTCTTTGCAGCATAATGAGAACTTTCACAGTCCAAAAGTCAGGATTTGTTTTGAGTTAATTAGCTTTCTATTGTTCAATTGAGAGTGATCAACATGACATGACTGTAGTGCTACCCAAGTTAGTAACTGTCAGTGTGTGCCAAACACAAAGAGCATCAATTAGCAGGCAGACACCCACGAGGTCACACTTCACAGAGCCAATGGGAACGCGGCACACTCACGATACGTTTAATGTGGATTATCCAGGCTTGACGGCCACTGAGAGGCTTCTTCTTTAATGTAGGGTTTTAAACACTGGTGTTGTACTGATCGTTCTGTTTTCGTGCCTCTTTCTCTTGGTTCAGAAACAACATGAAACTGTTATGGAGAGGGAGTTTGTTTCATAGAAAGAGTGGTGGTTGTCAATTTTGTTAAATATGGATATAAGATTTACACGTATACTTGGTTTTCTAGGTAAGTTCAGACTGTTTCAGCTACTGCTACCACAGCTGCTGTTACTACTACTATTAATGTCTTTGTTGGGCAGTTCACTTGTTCAGCCATGTTAAGACAGGATTTTTTCTCTCAAGGACAGATGAAATTTTGTTTGCTCTTCTGATATGTACAATTGAAATTGCCATCATTTTTGTTCCACGTTAAAATTAGAAACAAGCGTGTTGCTGAACTCTGCCACTTTCAGGTGCAACAAAATATCCAGTAATTACCTTGCAGGAGCAGTGCTGTGGAACTTTGTCAAAAGTAATTAAAAAGTTATTCAAAATAAACATTAAACATTAATTCTACCAGAGAACTTGCTCGTGGCAATTAACCCTGGAATAATGCAAGCTCATTGACAACGCATGTCTTGTTGTCACAGGAGAGCTTCTATGTTCTGGTAAAGATAAATCACATTTAACTAGCCAAGTAAATCAGAGACATATCCACAGGGGGCTACCATCAGCTAATTTTTAACATATTTATTTACAGAGTACTGAAGAATAATATTGTAGGGAAAAAGACTTTGAAGTAGGGGTGCATTAGTCAGAGAGGTTTAGAATTTGCGGCACAGCAGAAGTTTGGTGTATTTTTCTTCCCTGTTCTGGTTCTCTGGCCCAGCTTGCAAAGCCATGGTGTTCTAGTCACACTGCTACAGCACTAAATTCTGTGCATCTGTAGGTTTTGAACCCTCTGCTATAAGGCTGTGGGAGGCCTTTTGCTGTGTGAGGACCCTGGGTACTCAGTTCCACTGTTCTCCCCCAGTGTGATGCTGTGGGCGGGCCCTGGGTGCTCAGTTCTACTGTTCTCCCCCAGTGTGATGCTGTGGGAGGGCCCTGGGTGCTCAGTTCCACTGTTCCCCCCAGTGTGATGCTGTGGGAGGTCCCTGGATGCTCAGTTCCACTGTTCCCTCCAGTGTGATGCTGTGGGAGGTCCCTGGGTGCTCAGTTCCACTGTTCCCCCCAGTGTGATGCTGTGGGAGGTCCCTGGGTACTCAGTTCCACTGTCCCCTCCAGCCCGATGCCGCTGGCTACAAGTGAAGTATTGCTGCTGTGAGCAGTTTTCATATTCACTCTACAGTGTTAGCTGCCAGCTGTCAGGCATAAACCAAACTAGTCTACAAATATGCAGTTTATCCCTTCATGCATGACAGGGACATTTTTAATTAAGTTTTTAATTAACTTTGGTGTTTTCTTAGGCCCACATTGTGACTCTTTTAATATTTATTTAATAATTTATTAGAAATAACACAGTACAAATGATGGTTAATATATGCCATGAGAGAAAAGTGGGAGTGTTAACTGTAAATCAATAAACCACACTTTAATTAAAATTGACGTGGCTTCAATTTATACATGCATGTAAACATACTGCAGTGCTGAACAAAGAGGTGTTAATAAAATCCACATAAATTTCACTGAACAAAGATGGTGTTCATGGTTTTGAAAGAAAACAGAATTCAGTCTTTTTAGGGAAACAGAAGCATCATATCATGATGCCAGCATTTCTTTTCAGTTAGTACTAGAAGGAGAAACACTCTGATCACTCTATCATGTGTCTGTGCTGTAGTATTCAATTCAGTAATTTTTACTTGTAATCAGAACTTTATTTGTACTATTTCATAAATACTATTTGGGAAATAATGGGACATAAGCATTAGGCAGAAACTCAGTTTTCACTACAAGGCTATAGAAATCAATGAGAAGAAAAATTCAGGGTGTAAAAGCAAAGTGTCAAAAAATTAGCTGTAACTGATATGATACATGATGAGACACTTCTATGTGTTTCTGTGTTTAGACATAGTAGGACCTTCAGAAAAAGATACTAAACTATGGCATTCCGTGATGCTGCATGCGTGTAACATTGGTGTTTGAGTGTTTAACAAAAAAATGCATGAATGTTGCTAACTGCACCAGTTATTACTAGTCACAATATTTATGTAGGCTGGGAAAATTGCAGAAAATATGTTAGCCACCCACAATTCAACTTTTCTCTTGCATGTGAATTTTTTTTTTTAAGTACAGCAATAATGTAAATGTACTGACACTGACATAAGTATCGTGTGCAATTTTATATCCCAGATTACCAACCTGAATGTTCTGAGCACAGCATGCAATGAAACTGAGAATTATTACTTCAAAAATTTTTTATGGCAAAAGTTTCTGGTAACCAAATGATTAATTTCTCCAAATGACACAGAGCTTGGCTATGAAACTTGCTTTCTGGACTGCATGAATGTGCCTAAAGGCTTTTTTAATGCCTGAAATAAAATAGCATACAGGCATTCTGCTTACCATTCTCCTCACCAACAAATAATCCGTCTGGAGTAGGAGGTACATATGAAGGATAGTTAATTTTCTGCTATTGAACCATCACTTGAACGTTAATGTAGGGTTTTGGTTAAATAATTGCTGTCATTTCCAGCTGCTTTGACAGTGTGACAACTCACAAACACTAAGAATGGTTGAGCCTGAATAGTACCTGGATGGGAGGCTACCTGGGAGAGCTATGGGTGATACTAGAAGTGGTGATAGTGGGAGCAGCAGAGAGCTTGTGCAGCTCCTGCAGCTTGTGTGGGTCCTAACGCTTCAGTATACTGACAAGGTGTTGCAAAAATTGGCACTGTCCTTTGGATGACATGTTGAACCAAGGTGCTGACGCCCTGTGATCATTAAAGATCCCAGGGGGTTCTTTGTAAAGAATATGGGCCTTCCTTGCTATTTATTATTAACCCATGCATTATGTTTTTTTTATTATTAATAATAATAATAATAATAATAATAATAATAATAATAATAACCTTTATTTCACCAGGAAAACCTCATTGAAATTAAAAAAATCTCTTTTTCAAGAGTGTCCTGGCCAAGATAGTCAGCAACACAAAGTTACTGACAAACGGCATAACAATTACTTTTTTGTTACTTAATAAATCAATCAATTAATAAATTAATAAGTCAATTAACTGGAGTGTGTTTAAATTAACTGTGAAAGCTTAAATGAATTGTTGAATAAAATTGTTATAATGTTTATGTTACAGCTAATTCCTGTTAATCAACAAAACCCTTGTAATTGTGATAACAATGTAGGTGATAATTAGGTATTTGTAAGACTGTGAAATTTTAGTTCATTAAATGCGTGAAAGTAGTTCATTGATCAAGTTAACCAGTGATGGCTGCAGAAATTGAAAGGAAAGTGTTTTATGTGCATTTGAGCTATTAGATATGTTCACTCTATCTTGTCAATTCTGAAACAGGCACTAAATTAGTAGTGAATTTAAAATTAATACCCCTCTTTATTGCTCAAGGTCTAACAATGAATGTCATACAATAAAAAAATTTCACACAGTAACACTTATTTTACTATCTGGATTTCTCAAAATGTTTAGGAATTTCTAATTACATAAAATAAATAAAATTCTCAAAAATATCTTGCTGCGAGCCTGTTCTAGCTCTGTAATTACACCATGTGTGTGTGTGTGTGTGCTCTCCATTGAACTCTGCAGTTTAACACTTTGCAAATTAATTCTTTTTTGTCTATTCGTTTGGAAAATAAACTTTTCATTAGACAAGCATTAGAAGTCATTAAAAGAGACTAAAATAGTGTTTTTAATTGTTTAAAATTCTAAATGGATGTTCAAATCACATTTTAATTAGTATGTGACAGCTAAATTGGAGTGGCATACAGTGTGAGTTGCCAAGCCCTATTCATACATAATTAGAGTAAAAAAAACATTTCTCTGGTTTTGAACACTGCTCTGTGATTGTATAACAAATAATTTTTGCTGTCGGAAATATACATTTGTTTAAAACCAAGTGTATATTATACATTTATTTAAAACCAAGTATATATTATTTTGAATCCAAAGTGCGAATTTAAATTAAACCAAAAAGTAATTTTCTTCATTCGTCATCATACGTTTTAAATGTTTTTATATGGCTCATCAATTGTGAATGATGAAACGTGGTCCTTTTTATGTGAACACACTGCGACATTAAAGGTTTAATTAACCCACACATTTGTGGTAACTTAATTAGCACGTGTAAGCTAATTGGTTTTGGTCGCATTTGTGTAAGTCCCACAGCTGCACTTAAAAGATAAAGCTGTCAGTTGGTTTGCACTGCACACAGGACAGTGGACCTTTGGCTTGCTGAAGTACTAGACCACAATGCTTTGCACTAATTAATTAGCATGACTGGGAGTGAATGGGAGTGAACAGCTGAAAGACGGGCATATTTAGCAGAAGACAATGCAGACACAACTCAGGAACATGAATGAATCTGAGGAGCACATACGCATTATGTCAATACTTCTTGTGCAGGAAGCAGGGTACAAACCAAAGAAAACAAACCTAAAGTACTGAATGCTTTAAAAGTTCACTTGATGTTAGTGGATGGGTATGCACAACTGCCAGTGTTATTTATATGTAATCTTTAAAATTCATACATGTTCTCAGACTGATTCCATAATTCATAGGGCCCTAGAGCCTAGTGCATGCAAGACAGGACACAATATTCAACCCCAGGTTGATCCTTGGAAGATGGTTCTTTTTCACCTCTGTTGCCACTCCCACCAATCAGACAACTCCTTAGCAGATGCAGCCCCCAAATGTAGTGGTTTGCGCTCTCATAATTTGAAAAGAAGAAAAATATATTTCTGTGTTTTACAATATACATATATTGTAAAACACAGAAATATCTGAACTGTTGCAAGTCACAGAAATGATGCAACACATGTGAAAACATTGGTTGCTCTTTACTTCAGCCAGAGAATGATGCAAACTATACAGACATAGCTTTTGAAACCCAAGTTTCTTTCACGATTCCCATAATCTTTAGCCAAATGGAGAAACCCCTCACAGCAAAAACATTTGCATGTGCTTCAGTAATGTCAGCATGTGATGTTTATTAAAGGAACGCTGTTGCGGCTCTGTCCACTGAGACCATGTGTCATGGTGCGTTCTGGTTGACAGCCTCCCTTTGGCCTCGGTGATCACTTGAGGGCTGCACCTGAAGTTCAGGACTTTGAGACAGCGTTTACAGCAGGAGCCAGCGGCATTGCACCTGTCTGCCCACGCAGATAGGTGTAACAAAGCCTGCCAAAGCCTGTCTCCACGGATACGGCAAAGCTCCTGAGAAACAAATAACCCTCCACTCTCCGCAGAGATGGAGTGGAGCAGCCGAACTTGAATGGATGTAAAATGACCTGATCAACAATCAAAACAGAGCAGAAGAAAAGCAGTTTAAAGGAAAGCAGCTTGCCTTTTAGGGGTGGACAGCTGAACCTTACAAAATCTCCTTCAAAACAACTTTATCAGCAAGCCAAAACTGGGCAAGTTGACTGTTTTCTCAGAGCATCTGTCTTGAATCATATGTAAAGAGTTTTTAGGTGGAGGTCTTTTATCTTATGCGAAGGCAGTAGAGAAGAGAGAAGAAAAGACACATCATTAAAGAAGAGCGGGAAGAAAAGAGGAGGAGAGGGATGCTGTGAGAAGTTTATGTTACTCCATGTGCTGTACTTCTGAAATTTTCACAGAGGAAAACTAAAACTTTAGAAATGCTCAACAAATACTCAGTTACTTAATGTATATTTTGTGCAGTAGAGAGACAAGATGATAGGAGAGGAGAGACCAGGGACAGACTGGGACTTGAAAACAGCCCTGGAGTTTTCAAGCCCCAGTTCGGGGGGGGGTGGACTGGACAAATCATTTACATTTAACATAATGGACACGTGTACTTTAAACCTACTCTGTAGTCCGTATATTATGGTTAGTACATCTGATGGCCTTCCACACACTAGGTCGGCCGGCTGCTCTGGCGTTTGACAGAATGTGCAGATTACTAGTCCACCTATGGGAGAGACAGGAAAGGGGGGACAAAAGGAACACTAAGACACACAGAAAGGAAGAAAAGTGAAGGGATAAGGACCAACAGGAAAATGGAGAGGAAATAAAACAAGCAAAGCAGAGAAATGAGGAGAGACAGATGTGCCTTTAACATAGAAATAGAGGCAGTGCGACAACACAAACAGCGTAGCGACCCCCTCCCGCCTCGCTATCTTTACGCCATGTGGATACATGGAACGTTGTGTGTCTGCAGGCTAGCTGAAGTGATAAAGCGCTAGATCACACCTTGGCATAGTACGGCAGCCCTGCCAACTGGCACACAAATCTATTCATAACCTACGTCGAGTGACACAATCTCGGTGCATATTTACTCCACATGTAGATCACCGACTGAAACCAGAGGCTATTCGCTGAACACAATGACAGTTTGCTCAAGGTGGAGATAACTTGCTTAACAATGACACTTCGCTGAATACTGAAACTGTTTACAGAATGCAGACATTGTTTGCTCAATATATCAGTGTAACTGAAAAGCAAAAACAACCTGTTTACTGTTCAATCTAATGTAAAAGCCTTAAATTACTACCATATATTATTATATTACTGTACCATTCTTTTGAAGTTTTATTAAATATTTAAATATCTATATATGCAAAAATTTCCAGTTGTATCACGTGTAGAGACTGAGTACTCTGTAAAACAAATCAGTTTCAGCCTCTGCAATCAATGAACCCATGGCTAGAGTCTAAAAACACAGGAGTGTATTGAACGTTGCCATGGCAGTGTGGGGGTGTGGGGGGGCAGTTCCTGCCTGATCAGTTGGAAGCACAGGGCAGATAAAGCAGCGCATGTGGAGCAGGGATGACTTCAGCACGACGGACTGCATGATGTCTTTCCTGCGATCGATTGCTCTAATGAGAAGCAGCTTGAGGCTTAATGAGAAGCA
>JABJVR010008680.1:0-10452 GCA_025773905.1 Chitala chitala | reverse complement strand
AAATGACCTTGGAGGTTAGGAAGAGAAAGAGGGGGAGGACTGAATCAAGGATCAGATGGTGGAAACTGAAAGAGGAAACCCTTAGTGTGAAATTCAGGGAGGAGGCGAGCCAGATGTTGGGTGGACACAAAAAGGTACAGGATGACTGTGCAACTACTGCAGAAGTGATAAGGGAGAAAGCTAGGAAGATGTTAGGCATGACATCTGGACAGAGAAAGGGAGACAAAGAGACTTGGTGGTGGAATGAAGAAGTCCTCATCTGGCAATGAGTTTAATTATGTTAAATATTATAATTAGACTGATTACTGACACATTTGTAATGTTGGTGTAACGTATTGAAAGTGCAGACAGATACAGTGTCAGAATACAATGACATTGGGGTTTCATGACAAAATGTTGAATATCACAAACTTAGTGTAACTTATTTTAAGGAATCAGTAACGTGTATGAAAAATTGGAGTTCAGCAGATGTCTTGACTGTGACCTGAGGACGGGTCTCCGGAAAAAAAATATTGTGTTAGACTTCAGGTTTTGCAGTCCATTGTCAGTCACGGGCCCTTGGAATCCTTCTAGGTTTCTATTTCTCCCCCTGTGTGACTAGTGTAATTATCATTGTAATAGTGTGGTATTTGCAAATATGTAATTTTTGAACAGAAGCAAAATCAGTTTTTAAGATTTCCCATACGCTAACTGTATCAGTGGTGATTCTGTGATGAAGTCTAATGCAGCTCAGCAGTGCAGTTAACAAACAAGCAGCCACATCCCTGACAATTTACATCCAAACTCAAAGCTAGTTTTGCTTATAACATGCCATTTGGCTGCCTTCCAAATGAGACAAACAGCTGGTGTGTGTTAAGACTGGGGTCTAACTTAACCCCTCTGCAAAAAAAAATACAGGTGACGAAAAGTTGCAAAATACCTTGAATTTTGAGCCTCTATGGCCAACAAGTCACATATACATAAATGATTTAGATACAAATATACACTTGAATATTTCATGTAATGCACATTAAGTTAAGCGATACTTTTCCCTGATCCATACTCAATGGAAAGGCAACTATTCTACAACAACCATGTTCTGAATCTGTCCTCAGGGCATTAATTGCTTTTTCAAGTATAAAAGTGCCAGTTGATGTCTCACAGTCTCCAAGGTTCCGCTTTTAGTAGGTGAAGCAGCCTGGTGGCTCAGTGTTAGGACATCATGTTTGGAGGCAGAAGTGTCCTGGCTCAAATCCCAGCCTAGGTGCCAGGTGTGTCCCTGATCAAGACACACAAATCCTAGCTTCCTGGGTGCTGAAAAATGGCTGCCCAGATAGTTGCACAGACATCATTAGCAATGCAAGGAACAATGTGCTGCAAACTCTTTATTGTGTAATTGTCCTCCTCAAGGGTATTTCTCTGTGTTATCTGGTTTCCTTCTGCAGTTACTGGGTGCCTTCTGTTGTGTTTCAGGGTTGAACTGTCACCATGCCCAGAGTATACTCTGTCTTGTGTCTAACCATGGCCTGATTTAGGTTTTATATATCCACAACTTTGAATCTGGCAATTAACATAGCAAAATTATATAACATAATAACACACACCCACACTTTGGTACATTGTAAATTGAAAAGGTTTTATTCATATTGTCTAATGAAAGAAACATTATACCCATATGTTAAAGAAAACTCCTCAGAGATAAGATGTATTTCTATATGCTCTCTGTTAGTGATTTGCAGTCTTTTTGTATTAGATGAGAACTTTTGTTGTGCTGTGGCAGAATGAGTATATTTTAAAATACATATCATGTCTTGTGGTGGTGTTGGCACACTTTGGAGGTGAGACTGACTGCTGTCCCCAGCTGCATGTTAATGCAAACTGTGAAGAGATTTTGGGATGCAACATCAGTATTGAGAAATGCTTGCTAACAATTGTGAAAATCCATAACTAGCCGTAATTGTTTAACTTGCAAAAAGATATTAGCTTTTGTTAAACTCTTGCATATAAGTTAATTCAAATATTTTGTATTTCACAATTATCAGTTTTTTTTTTTGCATTGTGGCATTGTATAATCTTTAAATTTGAAATAAAAGGTGACCACAGAAAGTATTGTATCTGTCTGAGTTATCATGGATTTGTGTGTTTTTGTTAAGTATCAGGAAAACCTGATCTCCAATTTCTAGTTGTAAGGTAACCATGTTGACTCCTCCCCTTCCAGCTCCACGTAAGTTATCGTAGGCACCTGCTATGTATTCCTCATTCTTCATCAGGCCCACATGTGCTGGAGTTTTACCACTCCAGCTAAAGGCAGTAAAGCTGAAATGGTACACTCCTCTCACTGGGGCTGTGAACATCCCTGCATCACAGGGGAAAAAACACTGAAGTATGCATGTGCTTCACTGACATATAACAAAACACTGATATATTACTCATTTAATACATTTTGATCAAGATGGTCCTTGAAAACAGAAATTAATACTTTAAACTTACAACAAAAAATACAAAAGAAAATGTACACTTTTACACTTTTTATGTAGCTGTTCAGAACAATGTTGTACAGTACAATGACTGTATTTCTTTATAAGTTTAGTTTTTGAAAACAGTGGTTATTCTAGGACTTGGCCCTTAGGAAGGGATCAGCCGCTTATCAGAGTGTAAGATGTAAAGGTAGAATGTACTGGGAAAAATCTGTATCCTTTGATAACTGTATTTCACATCCAGTGGATGTTGTATTTGAACTAAATACAAGAAAACAGCATTAATTTTGAATTGTGTTTTTTCAAATATAACATCTGGCCACTGGAACATTAATGGAAGATTTGCCCTGTCATTTGACAGGGCCCATAATAAATGTAAGTATATGCACTTATGCCTTCATCCATTTTCTATACCGCTTATCCTACATAGGGTCGTACGGGAGCCTGGAGCGTATCTAAAGCAGCTCCTTAGAGCACAGTCGCACACACACTAATTCACACAATACGGGCAATTTAACAACACTAACTTTGTAATAAAATTTCTAAAACGGCTGGTTTTATGATCTTGAAGTAAAGGTAAACGTGTATAAACCAGACTGAAGATATGCCCACACAAATCAAGAAACTGCCTGTGAATTAATGTAAATGATACATTGGTAAGATTCACCACAGCTTGCTTGAAATGTATTATATTTTGTGTTATATAACAACAGTATTAGGCATAAGCAATTTTGTTATTTCAGCTATTTATTTCCTATGATTGATTAAGGTATTTTATAATGTTCAGCTGGCAGGTAGTTAGTTTACCAGAGGTTGGGTTGTAAGCATTTCCAGTGTTAACATGGACAATCTGGTAGATCAGTGTAGTTGCATTGTGGAATGGGCCAAGACTTGTAAAATTTGTTCCTCCAAGGTGAGCAGAAAAGGCCACATTTTCTGTGACTGCAAAATAACATCAGGGATAGTGGTAGGTGTTTTCAAAAAAACATTTTTGTTTTAGCGATAACAGTTATTGTTGAGTAAAATAAATGGTACAACACACATGTACACGCTTAGATATTGATTTCATAACAACGCTGTATTTTCCATACATAGCATTTTTGTAATGATCTGCCTCCGGGTAACCACGCTCACTCGTTAGCTTGTCTTGTCTCTGTGGTGATCTGTTCCAAGAGTGGTAGTTTTTTCACCTGATGTGAGATTGTGTGATTACTGTAAGAGTCCTCGTTACTTTGTTACCAGTTGTTAGATGTAGATGTGGGGTGTGAACTGGTCTTTCTTGTGGTCTAACTGGCCTTGCTTAATAAGCTTGCTTAATATTCCCCAGTATCATAATATAATGTCCTTCTAGTGCGCCCTGTTCTGGGTCAATTACTTAGATGTGGTTGTAGTGCAAATTCTCTGGTCTGATTTCTATTCCTTGTGTTACTTTACTTTTGTGTATTTTGCCTGCCCCCCCTTTGTTTTTTGTAAATAAACTTTGTGCCTGCAATTAGACCTGCTTCCCCCTTGTCTCCTTGACTGGCCACACAATACTTTTACATACAACCCATGATATCAGCTAAATAGCATGCAAGGATGTTTAATGTATAAAATGAGAGAAAATTGCACGAGTCTGACTAATTTTATTGATTGTACTTTGTGTGCTCATTTACTGTGTGTTTTATTTGACTTTGTTTGTGCAGGACAAATGTGAGGCCGCCAGTCTAAGGACATGAACTCCCACAGTTATAGGGTAGTCTAACGTAGTTTGGTGGTCGGCCAACTGCCAGTGGACGATCACAATACAACATTAAATATAAACAAATAATTAGGCCAAGGATTTCAACTTATGCACATCGGTACTGAATGATAGTTATGAATTCACTTCAGTTAACTACATTTGTAAGACACATCCATAAGTTCCCTGTAATTTTGGTTGCATTTTAATTGCAGACACTTACCATGGAGTCTGAAAATAAGGATAAGGGTCACTATGGTGATGATCCACAGAGACAAAAACAGCAGTGATGTTCTGTTCATCTGGCATCGTTTACCAGCACATCCCTGAAGACCTGGGAATCAGCGCAGACACATTTAAACTATGCTGGCTTGTTAGTAAAGGGTTTACTTATTGAAAGGTCAAGAACTTCAATGTTTTTTATTGAAACAGCCTTTGATATCCAAAACAGAACTTTTTTTCTCTAATAATTTCCTGACAGAAAACCTAAACCTAAACCTTTGAAAAGAAATTTAAAAGGAATTTACGTTTGCTCAAACGTTTGTTTGCTCAAAAGTTTTTGTTCAAAAACACAAACATTACAAGAGCGTAGCAACATTGCTAACAGCAGATGGTTCGCCCATGCTGGTTATTCATGAACTGTACAACATACCTGTCAGCTTTTTCTCCCCCTGACCTCTGTTAATGGCACAGTAGATATCATTTCCATGTCCCTGTAGGCTCTCATATATGTCATCTGTCTTCTTCACGAAGGCTTTTAGATAGAAGAGAATTGAAATGTAAAGATCTAAGAAAACTCAGATATTAAGAAAGAATATGTCAGATTCTTTCTTAACATCACAGATCTGCATACAAATTAAAACAGCTTGCTTTTTACTCGCTTCAGTAAAATATCCTGTTCTTACTTGACCTGTGACCTTGCGAAGGATAAGCGGTTGGATAATGAGTGGATGAACGGATTGAATGCATGTTCTTACCTGTGTTACCCTTCCCTGGTCTTCTCACACTCTCACTCTCACCTGCAGAGTTATGAAGGTGTTCTGGATCCATCTGTTGCCTCTTGTCTAATGTTTTTGTGCAGTGATGACTCAGATGTGGTACATGGCATGTATACAGTCTATTTCCTAATTCTGTTTTCCTTTGTGGTTTTCCTGAGAAGAAACTGTGTCAGCAACAACTGAATGGTCAACACAGAACTGGTCAGAATAGCATCATAAAGACAACCCAAATTGTCAATTAATTTACTTATTAAAAAAACACATTGTAGTTAAACAGTTTTATAATTTGTTTACACATACTACTAGAATTTGTACAGTGCTTAAATTATTGTTATGACTGCTTGTTATAATTGTGAATATTATTCACAATTCACCGATGTGTGTACTGAGTAAGGCAAGTTGATAGTACTCTAGATGGTAGTAAACATTTAATCCATTTAAGAGTTTAAATTTGCTCAGATCAGGCTGGATGTACATCATAAATTACCATGGCAATACGCTGTATTGACTCCATTTACCTGGATAAGCCAGTAATCTCACTTGAGGGTACCAACTATAAGCAAATGTATGCAATTATTAATATTTCCTCAACCTGATATACACAATCATGTAAGGTACAGTCATAACTATAATATTAATAATTTTATACATTTATCAAGCGTTATCCATCATTTTATAATGATAATTATGTGCAATAATTTTATCCGTTTAAAATTTTATACTTTTTACAATTTTAACTTTTATTTGTGTGTGATGGTGGGTGATTCTTGTCTTTTATGTGTTGCACCTATCAGATGTTGCACATCTAATTTCGTTGTATTCGTACAATGACAATAAAGCTTAATAATAATAATAATAACTGAGGTGTACTTGAGCTATCTCACATGACACAGACTTGGTATAAATGGAACCAATGTTCTTGCTCATTTTGTAAATCTACAGAATCAGAGTGTTTGTTAATGTGCCTCTCAAACCAGTGCATGGCAGCAGAAAGCCATTTGTGATGTTAGTTTGTTTTCTCCACCAGCACAGGAAGCTCAGATGATGAAATATCCTTTATGTGCAGAGCAGGACTGCAATACTAAAATTATCAACATGTTCTCAGTCTGACATTCCTCTTTTACAAATTTCATTATTTATTCATATGACTTGCTGTGACATTGTTGAAGGCTGTTAGTAAAAATTTTCCACACTCTGCATATATGCAAAACACTGCACAGGGACATGAAAAGGTACAGGAAAGTACAGAGAAAAAAAACTCTTTAATAAAGTACAAGGGCTCCACTCGCCCTGTGCCCTGTTTTCTGGTTCCTGACATGTCAGTCACCCTCTTTGTAAGCCCTGTCTTAAAGGTCTCTACCTGCCTGCATTTCTGTTTTCTTGACCCAGTTGGTGCACGATACCATCCCACTTCCACATTCTCTTGCACAACAGGATACCACTAAGATGCTTTACTCGAGAGAGTTGCTCACGCTGAGGAAGATAAGCGCGGCTGGCGTGCGACATCTAATCCCGGAGAAATCGAGGCGGAAGTACAGTGGGTGCAGAGCTGGAGCGAAAGTCAAGACTGAAGTAACAAATAGTTAGGGGCAGAGATATAAGTCATCCTTATAGGTACTGCTGGACTCAGATGTAGGAGACATTGAAGGCTGTAGCCACTGCCTAACAGACTACTTACACTTTCGTCTGGACGTGGGGATTTCTGTTAAAACTGTCCGCTGCTTTGCCAATAACAAACTATGGGTAACCAGTGAGGTGAAAGCAGTGCTTAACAGAAAAAAAAGCCTTTAAAAACAAGGATGCTGAGGAGATGAGGAGGGTTCAGTTGGAACTCAAGTCCTGCATGAAGGAGGCCAAGGACTCCTACAGGATAAAGCTGGAGACACAACTAAAGGCCAGCGGGAGGTCTGGAAGGAGATGAAGATCATCAAAGGCTGTAAATTGAGGAAAGCTGCTGCTGAGGGGAGCAGAGAAAGAGCGAACAACTCAATCTCTTCTTTAACCAGTTTGACTCTACACCTGCCCCTCCCCAACCCTCCTCACCGCACATGCTCTCCATTCCTGTTATCCTTCATCTGTCCTATCCTTTTTGCCCTCCTCCTCCTCCGACGTTGCCACCCCCTCCATCTCCATTAGCTCAGAGCAGGTCAGACAGGAGCTGAGGAGACTCCGCCCCAGGAAGGCTGCCGGTCCAGATGGGCTGTACCCGAGGCTGCTGAAGGCCTGTGCTGCAGAGCTGGCAGAGCCCCTGCAGCACATCTACAGTATGAGCCTGCACCTGGGGAAGGTGCAGACACTCTTTGGAAAACCTTGAGTATTGTTCCGGTGCCAAAGAAGGCACGACCCAGCGACCTCAACAACTTCAGGCCTGCAGCACTGACCTCCCACCTGACCGTGTGGTCCTGCACATCTTCACACCCCAAGTGCAGCAGACACTTGCTGTCTGACAAAAAGAAAATATTCTCATTGCCAATTTGTTATACCTTCTCTCACTGGTAGGGAAACTGGGGAGGACCCTCAGTGATGGCACAGTGTTTTTCTTTAAAATAAACTTTTTTTTTTACCCACCCCCACCTGCATTGGGCTGGCTGACCACCTGCACCAGACCACAGTAAGGAAACTGAGAACACACCACAAGCTTTTTTGTCAGGTCCCTCATGTTTGTAGACCTCTAATTCAATTCAATTTATTTTTATATAGCGCCTTTCGCAACAGCGTGCCTCAAAGCGCTTTACACAGAAAATTAAAGAAATCAATACAAATAAATGACAGATTGCCAGACAACAATGGAGGAGAGGAACCAAAAACTCCGCAGTGTGGAGAAAAAAACCTCTGGGAGCCCAAGGTTGACTGGCTGCCCAGCCCCTACTGGGCATACTAACATTACAGAGAGTAGTGGTACTTATAGAGAGTTGGATTGTTCCTAGTAATTTTATATAAATAGCACAAAATAAGTCCTCCTTTGCTCCTGGTGCTGAAGCCGATCTCATAGGCCTTCGGTGTCCCTCTGGCGGAGCTTCTTCCAAGCGGATACGTTTGGAGTCAGCCGCTCTACGAAGGCATCCCGCTCAGATGGTGCCCAGGCAGGCACCGGGTAACCACATATAATAACATTAGTACATAATGCACAAAGGTTTAACATCATATTTTTCCAACATTAACTGCACCCAACTTCTAACTGCGAGAGGCATTATTACTACACGGTCACTGGCAGCCTTGTCCGCTAAGCAACTGTAGGCCTGAGTCACTCAAACATTTAGCAGTATTTAAGCAAATCAATAAACCATGCCGCTTGCAGTCACCCAAACCTGAATAAAAGCAGTTTAATCAATATTACTTTCATGCTGACGATTCCGTGCCAAATATTTAAAAGCTGGCTGTAACAATTCCCCAGAACATAGGCGCAGAGGCAAGGGTAGAGTCTATTGTGCGAAGGGTACCTTTAATACAAGGACCATGGGCAAGGTACACAAGGACAAGGATTCTCTTGGAACAGGGTAAACAAGGCCAGGATCACCAAACAACAGAATAACAAGGAACATTACATGAGCACCCTACTTAACTTGAAACCATTACTTTAACAACTGACAACTAACTGAACCAAAAGGCAGATATTTATAGGGAACTGTGGATAGAAACACAAGCGAGGGTTAACAAGGAGATTACACAAGGCTGGGGAGACATAACGAAGGTGAATTACATAATTGACACATATCAGGAACGGCGACATCTCGTGGACATGTGGGGAAGAGGCAGGCGAGGGCGTTACACTGGCCACTTAACTAACTAACGAACGAACAAACAAACAAACAAACACACACACACTCACAAAACACAGGAAGTACTTTCCCCAACATCCCTACAAATGTTGTATGTGCAAATACAGCCAAGTGAACAGAAACAGGAACCAAAAAGAATTTGTACCTGTTCAACAAGCACTGAAGCCTGCAGACCACTAAGCTGTCAGCAAGCTGTGCCACCAGGCAATGAAGACAATGAAGACAAGCAACAAAGACTGTGAAGGAAAGTAAAGCCATTTACATTTAAAGCCATTTCTATGATCAAAGTAATCCAAGAGCTTCAACATCATCCCAGCATAACAAATAGCACTAAACTCAAGAAACTGAGATGTATTAGGAAAGATCAGTGCATATCCAAATCATGTCCCCAAAACACTGTCTGCAGCCCCCTCCCCCATCAGTTACCTGGAAGGCCACCCTTCAGGCCTCCCAGTAAGGTCAACAACCACCTTCAGTCTTCTTCACTAGATCACCCAGTTTAACACTGGCCTCCACCAGCTCCATGGGGCAGAGCTTCTGCCGTGCATCCTATGGTGTTTAGAGAAGGGCGGGTAGAGTAGCAGCTTGGTCAAACCTGGACCATGAAATGCTACTCACCACACAGCAGAGTTACAGTGATGACAGCTGAAGAGGCAAGACAACGTTTCCGTTTTGGAGGAAGGAATCTCGGGAGTCTTGGATGCTGACATCGATGCTCGTTCAGTTTATCGGGTGACAATCTGGACGAACAATATAGAATTTGGACCAGGTGGGGGGGGGGCTAAATGACCTCAGAATGACCAATGAAGCATTCTTTAATATGTGAAAAACTAAAGCAGCACAAATTAATTTTTTTACAGCACAAACCGGCACAAACGAAACACAAACGAACGGGACCGTCTTCGTTCAATTTGGACCAGGTGGGGGGAATGAGTGACCTCAGATAAACTATAAAATATTGTTTAATAGCTAAAAAACTAAAGCAGCACAAACGAAAATTTTTACGGCACAAACCGACACAAACGTAGCACAATCAAATGCAACTATTTTCGCGAAGATTTGCGTGGGGTGTTGGGCCAGCTTCACGTATGTCATAAAACGGGATCAAAACTGTAGTTCCTTCGCGCACCCCCTGGCGAAACCCCAGCAGAACTCAAGCACAATTTCACTGTTTGTTTGGATTTTTGTTCAAAGCTGGACGAATGCAAACTACAATGGAAATAAAACTTCATCTAATCGGAGCTATTTTCAATGTAATGTTTCCAGCCAAGACTTCAAAGAGATCATGGTAAGAATTAATCTTTGTGTAGGGATTATTCTGTATACACCCCCTGTCCTGGGGGTCAAAATGGCCCACCCTTACTAAACCCATAAAGTAAAGCAGCTTCATTGAAATTTTATCTCCATATCCATATATATTCTGCTTTCTAGGGACCACCATCACCCAGGACCTCAAGTGGGAGCCGACCATCAGCTGCCTCATTAAGAAGGCCCAGCAG
>JABJVR010008679.1:0-10453 GCA_025773905.1 Chitala chitala | reverse complement strand
CCCCCCCCCCCCCACACCCCACATCACCCACTCTCCCCACCCCCCCCCCACCCCCCCACCCCCCCCCCCCCCCCCCCCGGCCGCCGGGCCCCCCCCCCCCCCACGGACACCAGTTATAGACTCCCCATCTGTTATGCTAATAATGTAGATAACCCTAACCTTTAAAAAAAAAAAAAACTATTGGTCAAGGCTGCACTGCAAGGGAGAACACATGTGCAGCTACAGTATATCCTGATCTGTGTATGCCAAGTACTTGTATTCAAACACAATTCAAACAAGTCTCAATGTGGCAGAGGGTACAGTGCATTCACTACTAGGATCTATAGTCAGTGCCACAGTTACAGGATGGAGTCATTCAGAAGTACCTGGTGGAACCTGGCACTGGTGAAAAAGTTTGTTGACATGCATGCTAATAATCCGAGTCACGTAAGCCCCTTTACCCGATTTCTTAAATTGGGTTATGGCTTTAACCGGATTATTCAAAACCGATTAACATGCTTAGATTTCTGGCCAGTACTCCAGATTACACCGTACAAGTAAACGGCTTTATCGGTATACTGAGGTTTAACAAAATGTCTGCATACCTGCCTACACGAGTGGAACTAATTTTCAGTTTTACAGTGGTTTTTATACAACTCTACTAAGATGAATAATTTGATTAAAAGTAGTGTGCATTTACACGCACCTTTTGGCCAGCTGTTCAATTAATCTGCTGGTGAGTATTACTGTGTAAAAGCACGGCTCAGTGTTATTTCCTGACAACACAAGCATTGCAATGTCATTGAAAGCAGAAGCAGCCAAAAACAGCACTGCCCATAAGTATAGTCCACCCAATGGCAAAGTGGGCAAGGGAATTCAGTGATGAATACACAAACATCTATACAAATACCTGTAATGTATTTATTTACACTACATATTTATTTCTTTATTTATGGCTTATTTATTTAGTGGACAGAGGGAGCCAGATGTTGCTTCCCCCAAACCCCAGATGTTGCTGCTATATATATGGTTGTATGCATATAACTTAGCAAAAAATTTAATGCGCATCTTTCCCCAAGGGAATCTGAGTAGCATAACTGCTAGCGTTCAGGCACACGGTACAAATCCATGTTCACTTTAACAACTTCTATCAGACATCCATCAATACATGCATTATCCAACTGCATTGTAGAGTCTCTTATCCCTTAGGCAGCCAAGGCATGGCAAACCCTGGGCAAGATGCCAATGCACTGCAGGACGCGTACACACGCACATGGACGCACATAAAATCTAAGATAATTTAGATTTCCCAATACACTTGATCTGCACGTCTTTGGACTGGGGGGAAAGAAGAACCCAGAGGAAAGCCACGCATGCACAAGGACAACATGCGAGCTCTGCACACGCAGTGACGTGAGATCTGGAGTGAGGCGATAGTGCTACCCACTGAGCTACCACCCCTCTTTTATTATACAGTTAACAAAAAATAAAGAATCCTGTTAGATTTAGCTGAAAAAAATTAGAAATTAAACTGATGATCACAAGCTAGCTCATGGGTAAAATGCATGGCTAAGGGCTTAAAAAACCAAATAATAACAGGCAGCAACAATGGGCAGGCAATATCTAGTGTGATCTGGCGCTGCCGATCTGTCCTAAACAAGCCTTGCCCAGTTGCCTGAGATTCTGCTCCTCCAATCATAACCTCTGGATCAAAATTGGAGAAATGCAGAGAAAGCAAGCAAAAACAAGCAAAAACAAGCAAAAACAAGCAAAAATTTAATCTAGTCGATAAATGTGTATGGTGTATCCAGTCTGACCTGGACCTACCCTTGCAATTTCAATACTCAGCCATCCTGAACCTGCCTGACCCACAAAGTCCCATGGGTTTAAAGATCAACCTGTGCAGAGTGAACACACACATGCAGTCTCCACACACGAAGGCTGAGGGTGGATTTAGACCAATAACCCTGGAAATCGGAGGCACAAATGTTGCCAAGTGCATCACTGCGCTGCTCCAAAAAGCAACGTTTTACTGCAACAGTTACAAATATTACTTTTTGTCTGCCACTGTATAACTAAAAAGTTGTTTTGGAATAGTTAGGAATTAAAAAGCAGTTAATTCAGCCACTGCGAAACATGAAATTCCACCTTCAAGGATGCAAGTCACTGTCATGGAACATTCATCTCAACACATGACAACATTAAAAGGAAAGATACACAAAAGTGTCTGACCTTGAGTGGTGGTACCCTTGGAGACATGGTGTCTTCTTTGACCTCTGGTGAGGCTTTTGGAGGTGTTGAAGGGGGGGCTAACTCTGAAACTCGAGGCCTCTTTTCCGTGCTCAGCACAGGTTCCTCCTCGCTGCATGATTTCCTTTTCAGCGGCTCCAAGTTCATCTCCGCACTGGCTACTTCTGGTGCCCGCCCTGTGACATCGCTGGCACACTTTCCGGCAGGAAGGGTGCCCTTTTCCAAGAAGGCCTCTTGGGGTTCCTGAGGGTTGGATTTCAACATTGATCCATCTTCATGTTGTGACTCTTTCTCCTTTGTCAGAGCAGAACCTGTGGTCTCCTCCGTTTCGATGGTGGCTGCTATCCCTTCTGGCTTTTGCAAGGCTGCTTGAGGGCTCTCTGGTTCTGGGCCTACGGTTTCTGACCCCTTAATACCACCCATGTCTGTCTCTGGTGCCTCTTCAGTGACAGGTACCACTGATTTGGAACTGGCTGTTACGGCACAGCTTGTTTCGGTTTCAGTCTTTGTGTCACCTTTTGCTGTGTCCTCTTGATGGCAGGGGAGCAGAGGGGACTGTGACTCAGTCCTGTCCACATTGGGGTCTGTCTCTGTAAGCTCTTTGGACTGTTCAATTGTTAGTCCGGAACTGAAATGAAACATTAATTGCTGTGTCAGTAGGGGACACTATTAACATCACATTCTTCACATGTACTCAGCAACAGTTAAGGATGATTTAGATGATAATTTGGAGGTACCCTTAGCAAACACATTCTCCAACAAGCATATAACATGCTTTGAGGTAACCTGACCCTGTGTAACTGTCTCAGAGATAACCTGACTCTACATACAAACTGTAGGATTAACCTGATTGTATAGAATACCAACAGGGCAAAACACTTTTCAAAAAGCACATAATGGGAGTTTCATTACAAATGATAAATTCCACAAAGAGAAGTTTCACTGTATACTGGATCAGGAGTGAAGTCTTTTGCTCACTAAAACATAAAGAAGACAAGAATATAACCACAAAAATGTCTTCAGTCAAAAGCATGGCTCAGTAAACACTACAATGACTACACCTGCACCGGACAGTGTTAACACGCTGAGACTTCAGGACATTGTTCTGGTCGTTTGTTTTGTTTCTTTTATCATACTTTATATGTAACTTAATTACACGTGCAATCTTCAGTATTTTTCTCCCACAAAAAAAAAACCACTAACACAAGTTTCTGTGACACATGCACAGTCCTTGGAAAGCTATTTAGAGCCATGTTTAATTTCAATGATAATTACTCTTACTTTGGGGGGGGTTCTCCTCCCAGAGCATCATGCCACCATCCTCTGACTGCCAGTCTCAGTGGGCTATATTGTTCTTGGGTCACAGGCCAGCAGTTGGCCCTTTGCTAAACAGCAGAGCTTGCTTTTACAAGTTCTGTCATCTGCTGGTCTCTGGGTGACATGAATTATAAAGGAGGACTCCAGTCGGTAAAGGCTGTGTCAAAGACAAGTCAGTGACACCATGTGGCCTGCCATCAGTGAGTGGCCAGCCGTATGGACGAACACATGTCATGTGAGAGGCCAGACAGGACAGACACATTCCTAGCTTTGTGTTTCATGTTGGTGTGACGTGGCAAAAACACCCTGCATCTGTGTCGGATGAGTAAGGGTCAGTGCATGCTCAAAAATGACATTCTTGGTCTTAAAATAAAACTATGGCAAATTATTGTGCGATTAACATTTATATATACACAAGGACTTTCTGTGTTGTGCACAATTATGTTTCAATGCATCTGCAACTCTTGGGGAAAAAAACATTATACACTCACTCACTCACACGCGCACACACACACACACACACACACACACACACACACACTAATATAGATGCAGTAGGCCTTATTTAATCTGCGTTCTGTAGTGTGTTTTACCTTTCTCTTCAGGCCAGAGTCCAGACACATTCTCTAAAGGGCCATTATGCTTAAATTCACAATGCTAGCTTGTGTTGCTTGGCAACTAAAACCTGAGGGGGGGCAGTTAGCAGACCTGTTCTAACAAAGCAGACCTACCCTGTCATACAGAACAACACAGAAAAGCAACACTTTACACAGCGTGATATGTTCAGCTGTGAGTACCAAATGAATGCTCAGGTCAAGGTTGTGTTCCCAGCACACTAATCTGCTGCAGCCCACGCTGCCGGGCTGGGTCGGGGCAGCGTGACAGACTACGGCCTCACGAAGCATTCAGATGACGTTCGGGAGCCCAGGACAGACATGACTGTTGTGGAAAATGAAGCAGTGGAAGGGAAACAGCCTGTCGTGTTCAGTGTGACTAACAGCAAAGCTTAGGAGTGAAGCTTCTGATGAATGATTGACTCAAAACAGACAACTATTATTTTCATGTTCCATTTTATAAGGACTGCGAAAATAGGAATGACTCTTTGTGTCTGTTTGTGTATATTGAATCTATACTATTAATCAATGCACATAATTCCATGCTCGGCGGCACCGAAGATCATAAATAAAAGTGACAGGAAGGCTATTACGTTCATGTGAATAAGGGAAGGCTGTACTCCTGATGTGCGACTTCACTTTGCCCCGCAAAACCCTGTGCGATGTAAAAAACGTATTTTAAAAACTAATGTGCTTTCTTTTTTTTTTTAAATACATGTTCTGACTGAAAAAGCCATGCCAAGCCTTTCCAAACCAACAAGGACAAGTCAGAGACAATTTAAAAGGTTAGTACTTTCCTAGTACCACTGGAAGATTAGACTAGATTAATACCTTAAATGCAATGAGAAGTGCTCATGATGGAGCCCAGGCTTCAATTAACTAACTGATGCTGTGTGGCTCTGTAGCATAAGAACAGACACTAGGAGAAAAACAGAAGTACAGGCTAAGAGACCGAGGCAGGGCGATCTGTCCTCACGTGGAATGTCATACTTACTTCTGGCCGTAATAGCTCTCGAAGAAACACTCCTTCCAATGATCCATCTTCTTCTCCTTGTCAATCTCCTGCCGGATTCTCAGACGCATCTCAGGGGTGAACTCACCTGGAGAAGAAAACAAAAGCCACACCAGCACCGGGGTGAGTCCATCGTGTGAGGATTCTCCAGGAACGGGTAAGAAGTTCCAAAGTGCCACTTTAAGAACATTTAGATTGTTCTTCTTGCTGAAGGTGGACTGATGAAAACCAAGAACTCAGATGACACAATTAAGTAGAGAGTTCACTATGCTGGCTAGTGTAGAGGCTCAGTGTGAATGGGATCTACGTCACCAATTCTCCCACTGATTACCAGTGATTTTCTCTTTGGCTTTTCAAAAGTAGTTCAGTACCAATTTCCCACTTGACTGTATTCACTCTCATGTGTAGGACCCTCATGAAAATAAATCAGTAACACAAACTGATACCTAAATCAAGGCAAAGTGTGGGAATCCATTAGGGGTGAGGCAGTGCAGTACCATGAAAGGAAGGGCGGTATGGGAGGCTAATGAGCACACTCACATACAGATATACAAGTGGGGCCATTTAAAGCCGACTAGATCAACAGGCACATCGCTGGACCGCTGTAGAACACCAAATAATACCCACACTGAGGCAATGCAAAAACTCCACAACACTGAAGATGGGTAAGACTCAGCTCTGGAGAGGTTCATGACATAAGGAGATAATAGGTCATCGTTAAAAAAAGTCAAGTCGAAGACAATGGTCACACAAGGACAAGTAGATTTTCTGTTTTTGACTTTCAAAGCTGCACTTCAGCACATTCGCAACATGACTTGTAGATTGAAAGAACAGGCTGGTTTCACCTGAGGCAAACTGAAGCAAATGTTAAAGACTCGGCTGTCATCTACACATTTTCTCTCCGGTTACTTGATAGTTTCGGACACACCTTTGAATAAACGTGTCCGGTGTATGACACCGCTTCTTTGCTAATTTTCCCATAGTGCACACATTTCCTGTCAAGCTGCTAAACATGCTATAGTCCCTGTACATCCCCATGGTAACTGCTTGATTCTTTGTGAGTTCTTGACAGTAAAATGAGTTCTACAACCTGTCTTCAAAGGAAAAAAAAAATCATTTGTGTTGATAGGTGCAAGGTTTACTAACCTTCTGCTAGCCTCTCCTTCCAGGATTGCGCTGCTGATGTGAAAAACTCATTGTTCAGAGCAGAGCTGCTCAGCTTCAAAAGCCCGTCTGAGCAAGTCTGAGGAATAAAGGAGAGAGTCAGAATTGGAGGCAGAGTAAAAGAAAGAGAGTCACAGTGAGGCTGAGAAAAAGGGGAGAGAGTCAAAGCGAGATAAACAGTGGACTGAGTCTGATGCAGAATCTCAGGCAAAGAACTGGAAATATAGACAGCAAAAAATTTTTGAGAAAAATAAGTCAGTGAACAGAGGGTCTGCGAAAGTCCGAGTCTGATACAGAGTCAGAGTGTTACCGATGCAGACGCTGAGACTGGGAGTCGACGGCAGAGGCTGAGGTAAATAAACAGAGAACAACAGAGCCAAAGACAGAACATTACAAAAGCAAGTGCCGGTTACCAAACTCGTCTTTCTCACATCATAACCTGAATAAAGAGTTCAATGAAGCACTACACCTGTAATCCATCTGCACTGCTGTGGCTGTTTCCATCCACTCATCACTATTGCAGCAGTAGTAAACAGTACATTTGTACACAAAACCAGCTAACATCTTTTTCACAAAACACATCTGCCTTTGATTTGTATTAAAGGCATTATTTTATGCATTTATTTTGTACCAAACATCGCCTGAATAAAATATTCACCATAGCCAGTGAGCTGGTGTTTGCTGAAAGTAATTTGTTAAATGTTTACAATCTAGTGACAGATGAATAAATATGAGCTGCACAGTTTGCAAAAACAAACAAGCCTATTTATGCTCTGTTCATGCCACATCACAATGACAGAACTGCCTCGTGTGAAATGGATGCATTCTATTAACAGATGTAGATGCGTATAATGCTAAAATGTTAAATGGAATATGAATTTATGCATACCCTTTATCCATCTGTCTTTGAGGTATAGACAGTAAACAAGCATCTGAAAACTGTGTTAGGACACTATTTTTTTTCAAATACTCAGTAACAGTATCTGACTCAGCTAGTATCAAATCTCAAGTAACCTTATTAACCACAATACAGTCTGCACATTCCATACACAATTAGCCAGTGTCAATCATACACTTAATTAACCACTGTCAAAATAAGAATCCTCTGCTTGCAACAGAAAACGGCAGCACTGTGAAACACGACGAACAGACCAGTAGTGCACTCGTGTTCGGTCGTTTCAGTTCACAAGCTTTTGTGTGCAGCTTCTGATCAGCCGGTGGTGACAGAGAAAGTGCTCCCGGGAGCATCGCCGGGGGTGACGGCGGTGGGGCGTGCCTCCAACTCACCTGTCGGTCCACTTCCGGGAGCAGGCCCAGAAGTCGCTGCTGGCAGTCTGTCGGCAACAGCGATAGCGTGTGCTTGTTGATCAGGGCCCGCAAGTTGGTGTTCACCAGGATCGAGTCCGGCGTCTCCACGTCAATCTCCGCACACTTTGTACTCTTCAGCTGTCCTGGAACCCACAGACAGGAGCAGAGGGGTAAGAGGGAGAGACAGCGTCCGGGCACACTTCTGTCCTGACGAGACCTTTAGATGGACACGACCTTCTACGCATGCCTACTGCATAATGCTATCCAAGAACATATGGCAAGACAAGGAGCCGCACAGGTCACAAGCACAGCTCCTACTGCAAATTAAGTCTGCACCACGACCCGTTCGGCTTATCGCGGAAAAGGACTAGACTGCTTAACTAGCGATGCGAGTCCCCAGCACGGGGAGCCGATCGATCTATTGACCCAACTCCAAGGTGTGACGTCGCTGTCACAGCCCTCTCACATATGCTCTATAAGCAGACCTACACACCGGTATAAACTTTATACCAAATGGCTTGCATCTGCAGAAATGATAACCGCGAAGAAACCGAAATGACTTTGTACACGGCTGTCCTGATCCCTTCGGCGTTACCTTCAGAGGGTCACTGCCCATAGTCAAATGTGTGCAGCCACTGTCCTCAGCCCTGCTGAAGCCAAGCTCTGCTGAATTAATTCCAGGTACCTCCTTTGACACCTATTCCTATTAGTGGATGCTGAGCAGCGGACACTCGTGACGAAGGCCGGGGGAGCAGCGTTATCTCTAATCTCCTGATAATGCTTTAAAATGTAGACGCATTCCAAAAAGGGCGCATTACAGCACGGATTGTAAAAGGAGTTCATTACAGGGAGAAACACTCACTCTGAATTAGGCTGTGGACTATAATGGCAACATGCCGCTTCTCGCTCATACAAAAGACATTAATTAATCTAACGTTTAAAAATAATTTAATATTCAGATTTAATTACAGATGAATAATATAAATCCTTGTGTCATGCTCAGCAAAAGACACAGGGACAGTTTTTGCATCAGCCATTTTTAAACAAATAATCCCACTAAACGCCTCAACATCCATCTTCATGTCTTGTAATACATGCACCATGCACTTTAAACTTAATTAAATATGACAACTTTACCATTTGAGTTAAATAGCAGTTCTGTGAACTTGAGCATGTAATTAGAGGTCAGTACCTAATGGAGATGCTCTCAACGGTGCTGTGGTAGGTGAGGTGGAAGAACAGTGACTATTATGTTTAATAACTCCCAATCAATGCTCTGTGAACTGTGAAAATGACATTGTACACTGCTAGCGTGCTTTATGGATGAACACGTACTGAATCGATCCTGCTTCGGTTTGAACTTGTTGTTAAAACTTTGTTTTGACTCAATCTCTGAAGGAAGCTTTTCTGCATATTGATTCGCAGGTTTCTAAATCTTCAGCGGCGAGCTGGCATTACAATAACATTGTCACACTTGTTGTTTTTCATGTAATTCTAACACAGTGGCTCTTCTGGTGCAACGTGCAATGTCAGCTATTTGATAACATAAGCCAGAACAAAATTGAGAGGCAAACCCCCGCCCCCCCCCCCCCAAAAAAACTGCTAACTCAAGTTGTAAAGTCCACTATAAAGCCTATATGTATAATAATTAACAGCTGATCTAACTACTAAACAATTAACCAAACCACATAATTTATCCATTGTCCAACTGCCTGTGAGGGGTTCAGACTGGCCTGGAGCCTATCCCAGGCAGCCTAGGGTACAAGGAAGGGGACACTCTGGACAGCAGACACACGCACACACACACGCACACACACACACACACACACACACACACACACACACACTAAGGGCTATTTATATTTACTCTGGGCACACTTCTGAATAAACCCAACCACACAAAGAGAGAACATGCAAGCTACACACACATGGTGCCAAGAGCCAGACTCAAACATATAATCCAGGTGTGAGAGGGCTGCACTACCCACAGAGCCACTATACTGCACCCATCAACATTATTATACATAATTAGCGTACACATTATACTAATCGTGCTGTTTTCAACCCCCTAGTCAACACATTTAAAAGTGTTACATAAGGTCATAAAAAAGGCACCTTTTCAGACATCATTTCATCTCATTCACAAAGGCAGCAAACACAAATCAAGTTCCCTACAATACCTGTATTCGCTACTGTGAGCATGGAATTTTAAAAGTTATTGCCTTGTTCTATTATTCACGTACGGTATGGCTAAGATCGAATGCTAGGCTTGACCTGGCATACTAAAAACAGTTCCTCCCAAATAATCAGTTTGATCTAATGTAATCTCTGCATGCTCCCTGTAGTTAATCACTGGTTGTTTGCTCATAAGCCATCCTACCAGGCAAAATGCTAATATTCAAAGCGGTTTAGATTAAGAACACCATGATACCACGATCACAACATCTTAGCAGACCACACTGATACCATGTTCACTGCAGCTTAGGAGAGCGCACTAATACCATGTTCACTGAATCTTAGCAGACTACACTGACAGCATGTTCACTGAATCTTAGCAAACCACACTGATACCATGTTCACTGAACCTTAGCAGACCACACTGATACCATGTTCACTTCATTTTAGCAGAGCACACTGATACCATGTTCACTTCATCTTATCAGAACACACTGATAACACGTTCACTGTAGCTTAGCGCACTAATACCATATTCACTGCAGTTTAGCAGAGCTCACTAATACCATGTTCACTTCAGCTTATCAGAACACACTGATAACACTGATACCATATTCACTGCAGTTTAGCAGAG
>JABJVR010008678.1:0-10454 GCA_025773905.1 Chitala chitala | reverse complement strand
CTCTCTCTCTCTCTCTCTCTCTCTCTCTCTCTCTCTCTCTCTCTCTCTCTCTCTCTCTCTCTCTCTCTCTCTGCGTGTGCGTGTGTGCGTGCGCGCGCGTGTGTGCGTGTGTGTGTGTGTGTGTGTGTGTGTGTGTGGGAAGGTGGGAAAGAGAGAATGTCTGTGAGTAAAATCCCCTCCCCCTCACAGACAGACACAAAGCAGAGCAAAGATGAAACTGACAATTGATCCATGTCACACTCCTTGGGGGTCTAAGATACATGAGCCTACTCACACCTGTGTACATTACACACATAAGTACGTCTGTATTAACCACGTAAAACTATGCTTATATGAAAACACACACAAATGCAACTTGATTATATTGGTGTACCCATATACATACCCATATGTTGTGTATACATACTGTATACATACGTTGTGCACGTGGAAACAATCTATGACATTTAACACAAATATTCTTGGATGTATATAAACACATAGGAATATGAATAAGTGCTAAACGATCAGCCACCGAAGACCTCGTGGCGCAACGGTAGCGCGTCTGACTCCAGATCAGAAGGTTGCGTGTTCAAATCACGTCGGGGTCAACCCAATTTATTTATGGCTACTACTCATTTGAATAGCCCTGCTACAGGACAGTGGTCGTCGTAACTGTAAACGTGATTTTTGATAATGCTGAAATGCAGACAAGCGATAGAGTGGGGTTTATAATAACCATTTAACAAACACGGCAACACATCAATTATCACCGAATACCCAAAACAGTGTTTTAAACTGTCAGTTTAACAAACTGAAATGAATTTAAACACAAAAGTACTCTAAAACCATAAATCATTTATACAAATCGCTAACGAACAGTTTAACGTTTCAGTATTTAAAACACCGAAATAGGGGGCGGTGAAAACCAAGCCACGCCCTGCCAGCAGCGCGCAATGAACTCTGGGAGAAAGGAAGCGCTTTTCGCTCTGGAGGTAAATCAACCGTTTCGTCGATCAAGGAGATTATCCAGAGATTAAAGTTTATCTGTTTTTAAATACATTAAATTTTGTACGGTGTTTCAGTCGTTAAACACACAGCAAGAGGAAAGAAAGCCTTACTAATCGGAAGTGACTGGAGTCTGTTTCTGCCTGGTGGCCAGTGCGTGTTTACCGGCAGGGATAAACTGCGAGGCAGAGGAATTGTCCGTCGTCATCTAACAGTCTGTCGCTACGTTACACAAAGACTTTAACAAGTTCAGTCGGATTAGCGGCCTGTCCTGCTGGCGAAAACAACAAACTGGAAACTGTCGCGTTTATTTACCGGTTCTTCGTTTTGAAACAGTCAGTGCTGCTTGTCCGAAGTGGAGCTCAGTTGGCAAAGCGGGAGAAAGAGGACAGAGATATTCAAGTGTATACGGAAGAGTCTGACCTTACGGTGCGGAGTCCAGACTCACCGTGAACCCCGGGGTGATTTCGGAGGGAACATACTCTTCAGGATAAATCTCTGGTGCAGAGAAACAGCACGGAACTGGTAGACTTAAGGCTACGAGCTGAAAGATAGGACTAAGAACGAAGTTTGAGGATGAGTTACAAGCCGATTGCCCCAGCACCTACCGGCTCAAACCACACCCCACCTGGTAAGTGCTACATGTTGCTACCCCTGGTTGGTTGTGGTATGTTGTTGCGTGCGCGTGTGTGTACACGTACACACACACACACACACACACACACCGGCCGTCTTTTTGCAAGTGTTCCTAGTATTACTCGTGAAGGCGGTGTATAGAAAACATGTATAGTACTACATTTGTAATTATGTCGTGCATTGTGCCATTACTTATACGTAGTAATGAAGCCTCGAAAAATATAAAACGAGGTCAGGAGGACTATCGCAGCGGGTGGTAGATGGCAGGATCGGTAGAATCATATGACCATCTGGCCACCACTGAAAGCAGACATTCCCTGTATGCATTGGGGGAGTCATTTTTTCGTTGCACTGTGTTGTTTGTATTTTATTGAACACTATTATTATAGTGTAGTTATTTGCATTTTACCTGTATTCTCTCAATAGCGTCAAGGTACTGTAGTGTGTAGTGTATGTAAAGTGCTATTTTAGTTTTCTGTGCTGTATTAAGTATCTACTGTGTATTAGTCTAAGTTTTTGCACTTAAGTATTCAGTTGTATCTGCAGCATACAGTAGTGTATATTACACTGTAGTTCCACTGCACTGTTAATGTAGTGTGGCTACTGTATACTAGTGTATTAAGCCCCCTTTAATGCAGTATATATGTACTGTAGTGTCATGTCTCTGCTGTGTTGGTACAGTGTTAACGTACTGTAATGTTTTGACTGTATGGACTGAACTCTCGATCAGCCATATTTCTGGTTGTGTTGATATTTTTGATCCTTCTAGGCTCCAGTGTCCCATCTCCATCTCTGCCATCATCATCCACCTTTAGGCCAGTGTTCAGTGATTTTGGCCCACCCTCCATGGGTTTTGTTCAGGTGAGACACAGCAATCTGCTTCAGCATGTTTGGCTGCGCAGTTCCTATGTCATTAGCAGACACTGTCGTCTGAAGGTTTAATGTGTTGCATTTCAAATGCATTTCATATATGTATTTTAATTAGGATGGGTGTTCTATATAAGCATTAAACTGTTTAAGCATTGCTGTTGTAAAAGAGGGGCAGTGCAGTTTCTTTTGATGTAGCCTTGTGGTGTTTGTCACGGTCCCCTAAAAATCATGCTGAGTACTAATGTGCTTCTTTCTTCTGAGGATCCCAGAGATGGTGTGGACAATTTAGGTGTTACAGGTGTTACAAATGCTAATTGTAACAGCCCTGGTTAATATCGTGTTTCTGTCAAAATATGTTGTGTATTGTTGATATCTTAAAGTCTGGTGTTTCCAGATGGTGGTATCTGAGCGTGTTTCTTCAGCGGTGAGCATAGAAATCTTGTGTGAACTAGGCTGTCTGTTAACATGTGATTAGCATCCTTCCGACTTTTTTCCTCTTCATCAAGCCTGTGAAAGTCTCCCAGGGCTCCACCTACAGTGAGCTGCTGTCAGTCATTGAAGAGATGAGTCGTGAGATCCGCCCCACCTACGCTGGCAGTAAAAGTGCCATGGAAAGGCTAAAGAGAGGTACTGCATCCACTTTATCTTCCTCCTGACCAGTGCTACATACGTTATATTTACATTTCAGGTATAATGCGGGCAGTTACCCTGTCACAAGATAAAGTATGGAATGAAATTTAGTGGTGGTTGAGTGTCCCATAACCCCACCAAGAAGGAGTCTAATGCTCATTACTTTTATACAGCCTCATGGCTGTTGCCTCAGTGCTTCTCTTCCATATGGTAATGCAGCATCTTCTCCTTTCCTCCCAGGTATCATCCACGCCCGTGCTCTCGTCAGGGAATGTCTGGCTGAGACAGAGAGAAGTGCCCGTACTTAACCGAGCCGGCAACAGCATACAGCTCGCCAAGCCCTCCTCTGCTGCTTCAATCCGTGACCCCTGACGCCAACAGTTGATCACCAGTTTCCTTTTTGCCGTTTTGTAATTTTTTGCAGATTATCTTGATCCAATAAAATGATTTTTTTTCAATGAAAATGCAGTCTGTGGTTCTTTTGTGGTTTTACAGGAGAATCACGAATTTTTTTACCATTTATTTTAGACAAGTTTATTGCAGTAATGTCACAAACGCAAGTGGCACTTTGCTTGTAATTGCCCATCAGTAACAGAAAACGCATAACATCTCATAGAATAATAAAACTAATACTGAGCTATAAATGAAGAAAAGACAAGTGTAGCTTTTAAATACAAGTTTTAAGTTACACTTTGTCAATTTACTCCAGTTCCGTAATTGATTGCCACCATTAAAAACTGGCCTTGTATGTTTCTTCATGTTCACTTTACTCTGTTCAACTGAAGCTGTGTTTGGAATGACACCTCTGTAAGGCAGTTAAAAGCTTACACAGAAGACAAGCAAGCAGGAAAAGCTGCAATAGGAACAATTATATGACCACAGGCAAAACAACTACTGAAGAGATAAATATTTTGTGGGGCAGAACAACTTTACACGCAATCTTCAAAAGTTTCTTGGTCACTTAAAAGTAAAAGGCTTTTTGTGAAGTTTTTTTTTTTTTTTTTGCAGTAGTGTGATGGAGGGGTGTGTTTGTGTGTGCACATATGTGTCCTTTGCTCTTCTGTTGGCCAGGAGAAACATTTCTCTCCTTTTCAGCCCTGAAAATAGAAGGAAAAAACCCTTAATCCTGGTCAACATCTTGAAACACAAGATGGCATTATTCAATGATCTCCAAAATCCTGGATCTGTAACACTGTACACAAAGCCCTAGTACCTCCAGTAGAGAGATTCAGTGACACCGAAGATCACACGAGAACAGTCAGCCAGTAGCAGCACATATCTGACACATCTAACATGGCACTAAGACATCAGGTGATTCTGGGAGGGCACTACTCAAAAAAGAAAAACTTTACTTCTGTCCCTACACGGGTGGGCGGAACTCACGCTGGTGGCAGTGGCCGGTTCTGGGGAGGTTCCAAACAGGTTTCTGTATCTGTTCTTCTCCTCCTTCCGCTTCTCCCGCATGCGCTCCTCCAGGAGCCGCAGCTCCCGTGCCACTAGAGGCGCCAGTGAGGGGTCCAGCTCCATGGCCTTAGTGAAGTCTGCTTGTGCCTCCGCCTCGTTCCACACTGCCGCATGTGCCTTGCCACGCTTGAAGTAGGCTTTCACATTGTCTGGAAGAGGCAATGCCACATGAGTTTAGAGATGAACCACAGGACAGCAGTCTGCTGAAGCAGGTAGTGAGGAAAGTGTCTTTAGACTTTTATTGAATGGACAATGCAGGACCGGTTCTGTGAACAACTCACTCTCATACTTAAACAGGATTGATGAACAGTGATCCAGAACCTCATAATATTGGCCCTGCAGCAGCTTGCACTGGCAATAGTTGAGGAGGAGGGGGGTAATCATGAGATCCAATCGGATCCAGCCTTCATCTCCTGGTCGCTCCTTATTGGAAGAGAGTATTGAGACAAATAATCATGTAAGATCAGCTGACAGAACAGGCAGCAGCTGTCTGCCAGTGAGACATGCAACTGCAGGAATTTCAGCAGTGTGCAACTATTGTTTTAAACCAAAATATTAGCAAACCTGAAAAATATAAACTATGCACATCAAGCAGTTCCCACTGAAGGGTATTCTTCCAAAGCCTTTAACACAAAAAACTTGATCGAACATTTAAAAATCACAGCAGACAAAACTTTATGAAAACTGTATAAACAGCAGAAAAAGGGTTTGAAAAGAATCAGAAAGCTTGTTCTTGTGCAGGCAAGCAAAATTTGCATCTGATCAAATTAACACAATGGGAATTAAAGATAAGATCATTAAATTTGTAGCAACTGACATCTTTCAAGTCTATTGACAACACTGGATTTCATGTTCTTCTAGATAGCACCTAAGAGGGTACTTGACAAGATTACAACATTTGATAGAAAAACATTATTTTACAGGTAACCTCAAATTTGTTTGGAAAGACTGCTTTTCACAAATTTGCTAAACGCACATAAAAACATCAGGGAGTACGTACCAGAGAGAAAAATGGGGTACACAAACCAAAAAGGTTAAGAATCATTGTTTTAGGCTTCTATGCTCACACACGCATTGGTTCGCATTGATGACGACATACCTTCATCTGCATGTTTTTCAAACAGGCAATGGCATTGTGGTACTTCTCTGCAGCTGCTTCAATGTCCCCCTGTTTGAAGAGCTCGTTGCCTTCTTTGTGGATCAGTGGTATTGCTTCCATCTTCTCCTCATCCGTCATCGCCCAGGTATCTAACTGGAAGGAGCCAGGTTGCAGGACCTGACCATGGAAGATGGAAGGTGAAAGGTAACTCCACTGCACTGGTGTAAGAAATCCTTCAGTTAAATGTGTCAATAGCTTTAAATTCCTTATAAGATTGTTTAGGACTTAATGACTATTGAAATGCTGAAGTACAGGACCTTCTGCCTTTGTGCCCAGCACAGTTTGCTTAAAAGTTAGAAATCCTCAGTACATATTTTTCTTACACTTTCATCTATTAACATCAATAATAAAGACAGTGACTGAAGAACACATACTTTACCTAGTTATATCTTTACCTTTATTGAGCAAATTAACATTCAAGGTGATGGAAAAAAGTATGAACATTTACAATAATTACTTGGAAAAAGGGTAATCAGTGCACAGCTGTGGATGTATAATACTATTAAAAAAGAAACGTTTTAATTACGTTCGCTTCTACACAGAATTCTGTGGAACCAAATGAACAGATATTTGAAAGGACTCCAGATAGAGAGTTGTTCAAAGTTAAATGAGTTAGAAAAAAATATTTAAGAAAATGGGCAACACAAGTACATATGGGAAAAACTGAGCTCCATTACTGCTCTTTCAGAGAGCAAGCGTCATACAAAGCCAAAGGCACACCATCATCCTTAAAGAGATGACAAAACACTATATGACAGCTATGGATCTGTAGGCATGTCTTTTACTTGATAACTTCTGTGTTTGTGGTTCTACCAAAAAAAAAAAAAAAAAAACACTGAAAAGTGGTTTGTGTGAAATAACCACAATGGAAAACAGGAAGAATATAAGAAAAAAAAAGTCTTTGGAAAGGTAAAAAAAAAAAAAAAAACTAAAAATGGAAAGCCATTATGTTTGGCGAAAAGGAAGTACTTTATGTCAACACCAAAACATGTTCATTTCAGTGTGACACATTTACCATGTAAATGTGTCACACTGACAGTGTAAGTCCGTGGGGTTAACAGACAGTGACAGGGACAGTGTAAAGACAGTGTAAACCTGTGGGGTTGCTTTGCATCACTGAATTCCAATGTGCATCAGGAAAACATAAAGTACAATGTTAGGGGGTGGGTCTGTGATCAAAACCTCAAAAAAGGAGTCATGCAGCAGGACAATGATCCAAAATTAGACAGTAAATCAACAACAAACTGGGCCAAATTTAAAAAAAAATTCTATATATCAGAATGACCAAGTCCTTGATAAAACTGAAATGCTGAGACATGATCTGAAAGCAGGGTATTTAATCAAGACACTAAAAATATACTTGAACTAAAAGTTTTTTTTTTTTTTTTTTAAACAGAAGAACAGGACAGAACATCTCTTCGCATTCTGCAGGTCTAATCAGCAAATACACAAAGTTACTGTATGAAATGGTCTATAAAGGAGGTTTAACTAATTACAAAATATACTGATTCAAAAAATTTTTCCATCAGTGATCCTGAAAATTTAAATTATTGATTCAATAAAGATACAGACATTGGAAATTGTGTGTCTATTAAGACAATATATTGTTATGGTCTTCAAAAGAACTGAATATCTTAGGTGACAGTCAAGCTGAATTACTGATCATTCCAAAGGGTTCACAAACTTCAGAGTAAAGTTCCTCACCTGCAGCAACTCCAATGTGAAGACTAGTGGCTGTGGGTTAGCCTGCAGATTATCCAGGTCCTGGTGCCCCAGGGAATGATGGGAGTGCATCTGAGCCATGCCACAACAGTGTCTCTGCCCATCCAGGGGGTCCTTGCCCTTACTGATATTCCTCAGGGATTGGGACACCAGCGGATACAGAGCTGTGTGCTGTGAAGTATGTTTCAATTAGCAGAATTAGAGTTGCACACGCCTAACACTTGAAGACAGTACAAAGGCTCTCAGGTAAAACAGTGTGACTGAGCAACTCATGACGCTAAAGCTTTCAGACTTTGAGCAAGATACCCAGATAAAGCTGTGTCAGTGGAAAATCCTGCTAGACAAACACGGGGGGTAAAGAGTTAAATACAGTTAATCACTGTCCAATAACTGTGGAGGTGTTTCAAATGAGCTGCCTGCACCTTCGTGTCGCAGGTGAACTCGGCTATCTCGCCCTGCCTCATGGTTGTAATTACACGCTCCCACACTGGCAGTTTGAACTTCTTGCCCAGAATGAGCTCCATGGGTTTGCTTCGGCCACCCATTGCTCTTGAGTCATCCAAGACTGTCCCATCACACAAACCAGAACGGTAGTGAAATACCACCTGCAAAACATGTGGCAGAAAAGACTAAGGATATGACATCATGATTACACATGCTTTGTGCAAGAAAATTAAAATACTAATATGAAATATTTTAAAATACAAAATTGATATTATTTTTTTCAATGTCTTATTTTCAAAAAATAAACCAATAATAATCCTTATGTTTCTGACAGAATCTTTAACTTATAACCCTACATGCTGGATCACCGTGGTCCGTGTCCACTTGATGGTGTAATTATCCATATCTACCATCGATCTGAGAGTTTGGGTTTAATCATGATATAAAACAAAGTTTTAATTTTAGGAGATTAAACAAGGACAAAGACGACGGTATTAAAACTATATTTGTCACATCTGATAAATTGTTAAACTAAAATTTCCTATTGTGTTAGCAACTGCTCCCCCTCAAATTACTATTAATACAATTAACGAGTAATGTCGACACACCGAAATAAAATAAATCCATGTTAACACTGCGTAAAAAAAAAATAAAAAATTCAGCCATGTTTTCGAAAGTTACATTTTATGTATAAAATGTTAGGGCGGGGTATACGTGGCTTGCCACCGGAAGTTCATATCTGTCATATGGTTATAATAATTCGGTACTACACTGACAATCAGGTGAAATGTCCAATCAGAAAGCTACTATTTGTGTTACTGACAAATTCTTAACCAATCACCGTGTTAGAAAACTAGGATCAAAAGCAAACTTTCGTTGACGTCTTCATAAGCCAATAGCAACACCGAATAAAGAATGTCGCCAATCGAAGCCGAGGAAAACATTCAATATTATGTCGAGGTACCGCCTTTTCTTATCGCTGGATTAAAGTGAAATATTCAGCTCAATATCAGCAAAAAAAAAAACCGATTTGAGTAAATTACAGTTCGGCTTTAAGACGGGATATGTCCGCTGTTAACATCATATTTCTGTAATTCAGAAAGAAGGAGTAAAATAACAGCAAAAATGGCCACCTAGCCCATCTCACGATCTCTCTGTAAAACGCACTCTTTCAAATAGCTCCACAACGCCTCTTCAACTTTACGAATCCGTTTCGTACCTTAGTACCATCGGGGAAATCAGGTAGGTTCCCTTTTCCAGAACTAATCACTTTTTTCAAGATGCCCTCTTGCTTCAGTGTTATAGCGATTTCCTCCATCCCTGTGCAACCTGAATGTGTTTGATTCGAAAAAGCTCGGGATATATCGGGAACGTTCGCGAAGGGCCTTTCGTCTCCTCGATCTAATACACTTCTTCGGAAAGCCACGTGAGGGAGACTAAAGCGCACGAGTCTCTTTGCAATCTTGCAGAGCTTTCTGTTACATACCTATCGATATTTTCACGGAATTCAGCTTTGACGTCACATGTTAATAGACGCTCTGCACAGATAATGCTTCTTTATATTTTATAGTTTGTAATTATTACATAATATACTGATGTCTTTTATCTACGGAAATATTTTGCAGAGCCAAAGGTATGAGCAGCAATTACAGTGTTATTCATATACATATTAACAATGAACTGTGCATGTCAGCTACACATTTCCTAGTGAACACATGTATAGGATTGCACTTGCTCATTTCAGAGATCACCCTTCACACTTTACTGGTTTATTACATAAGATGCAAACTTTTTTTTTTTTTTAATCAGTGGGCTTGACCCCTTCCTTCTGCCTGCCACATAGCTTTTGTTTCAGGGTCAATCTCAAGTTTCATGCTCTGACAGCAATTACTTGTGGACTAATTATCTTTTTCCTTGAACAATTTTAAATTTTGAACAACTGTAAGCATTGCCATTTTAAGTATTCAGCAGTGTCCCACTGCTGGGCAAGATTTTATAGTGTGGCTGTACCTTACAGATCTCGCTGGTACTCAGACACAAAAGTCAAGAGGCAGTTTAAAATATACAAAACAATTTAGTGTCACAGTTAATTTCCTGATACCAAAAGTCAAATCATTCACTTACACAGTCATTTTTGGAAGATTATCAAACAACAGTGGTCAGGAGGTTAGTAGTGGTCATTAATTACACGTGGCAAAGTAATACATTAAAGGCACATTTGAAATCGAGAGCTGGGAGTTCACTTCTCAAAATATGGCAGGTAGAAGAACTTGAATCCTCGCTTTCCTCGCACCGCACAAGTGATGTAGATCACATGGTATGCTGAGCAAAAGGAAGGGGGGGAGGGGGAAAAAAAACACCATTAAACATCTAATCATGCCATTAAGCATAAAAATGTTATAAGATTAGACATTTTACCATAAAGTCTAATGGATTTTTTGTTTTGTAGCAAACATTGGTTTACATTCTACAAACCCGATTCCAAAAAAGTTGGGACACTGTACAAATTGTGAATAAAAAAGGAATGCAATAATTTACAAAT
>JABJVR010008677.1:0-10455 GCA_025773905.1 Chitala chitala | reverse complement strand
GTTCACTATAAAGATAGTATTATTTTATATAATAATATATAAAGATATTATTTTTTCATACCTATATGTGGTAATGGAGACGTTGATTTAAAACTCAAACCAGCAAACGTATAATAAATTATAAAATTTACATTACAGCACATTCTTATTTAACACACGCACACACATTTAGGTGTGAGTATACCTTTTGGCATTTTTCGGAATCTGAAGAATGTTTGTAGAATAAATATATTAAGAAATCGAACATGTAGTTACCCATTAATGTGGATTGAATCCTTCTCCCAAATCATTAAAAACCCACAGAGGAATATTACAAATCGATGCAATTAATATTGATCAGTATACGTACACTGCAAATTCCTAATTGACGTGATTTTGCAATAGTCACAGCATTTGCTGAATGTTACAACTTAAGGTCGTGTTTACATAGGGAAAAGAAGTAGACAAGAAGATTACTGTATACTTTTATTGAACTGCACTTTCTGAAATTGAACTTACTGGCTGAATTCGTATGTCTTCCGTGATAATCATGCATACTTCATAGGTCCAAAAAAGCAGAAAATAACCTGTTTATTCCTCGCAACATATTAGTTTCAGTTTTTATGTACATAATAATAATAACTATTATTATTATTATTGTTGTTGTTGTTTTTGTTGTTATTACGTACGAGCCACATTTTAGTACGGTTAGTGACTTGGTGGTCCGCTAGGTGGAGACAAACTACAGCCAGTAGTCGCTTAATAAGTGTGTGTTTTTTATGGTCGTACTTGAAATACAAGCAAGAATAACGCTACACATGAACAATGTATTTTCTTTAGTTGTGGCAGTATAAAACGAATAGGTTTAAATATGTTAATAACTACATTCTGTACATTTACTGTGCTTGTGTGTGCATATAGACAACTTATACAGTTTATAATTTGTGTTCATTTGTACACAGATGTGGACATATTTTGTTTGTGACCTTCCACAAAAAGATAACCAACTATTTTTTCTGAAATAACCTGAAACTTACTCTATGGCATACCAAAGGCATGCAGGTGTACATGCAACAATTGCTTTTAATTTCATCACTTTTCAGGAGTGTGAGGGACCAAGCTGCCAAGCAAGAGGAATACCAGAGGTTTTTTTATTTTTTATAAAAAATGTTTATTCTAACAAAATGATAAAAAAGAATCACCAAAACAGATTAACATAACTCCCTACCATGGCAGACAGAAAAGAACAAACCCCCCCCCCTCCAATACAAACAGAAAACCACTTATATAATGGCCGATCAAACCATTACAAAAATAACGGGGTGACAAACACTTACATCAAGTATTTACAAATTAAATAAATCAAAACAATCAATATCAATTTAATAAAAAATCAAACGCTGATCAAAAGCCAAAATACCCAAAACTAAATATAAATCCAAAATATTAAGAAAATATCCCAACAAAATAACAATAATCCCCCCCCACTATAGCAGACACTTAACATGTTTCAGAAAGGCTAATTGACTAATTGAACTAAGGCCTTAGCACTGACAACTGAATTTAAAACAAAAACACTGAAGATACAAAACCCAATACAATTCCAATAAACCAAAAATACACAAACACAGTGCATAAGGATTCCTTTAGAGTTGTGCAGTGGGCAAGCTGTGGCCATCACACCCCCCTGCTTCAAAATGTTCACCGGTACAGTGAGAGAGTCGTAGTCAGGTAGTCAGCTGTACCATTTTCTTTACCAGGGAAGTATTGAACAGTGAATCGGAATGGTTGCAGACCTAGGTACCACCAGGTAATCCGTCCATTTGTGTCCTTCATCTTCTCCAGCCATTGCAATGCTTTGTGATCTGTCTGCAGGATAAAATCCCTCCCCAGAAGATAATACCTAAAGGAGTCCAAAGCCCACTTGACTGCCAAGGCTTCTTTCTCCACTGTTGAATAGCGAACTTCCTGGGGAAATAACTTGCGACTAATATAGGCAACTGGATGCAATTCCAGGTTAGTAGTCCCTGTAGTAACACAGCTCCAATACCCTTATCAGAAGCATCAGTTTGTAATACAAAATCTTTAGTGAAATCAGGACTATAAAGAACTGGATCCTTACTCAAGGACTGCTGAAGATCTTTGAATGCAGCCACTGCCTCTGAACCCTGATTTGGACACCGTGAGCCAATCATGTCTGTCAGAAGAGCAAAAAAAAAGGGCTGAAAAATTTGGTATGAATCGATGGTAAAATCCAGCCATGCCCAAAAATGATCTGAGCTGCTTCCTGGTTTGGGGAAGAGGACATGACTCAATAGCATGCACCTTAGAAACTTGAGGTTTTAGAATCCCACCTCCAATGACAAAACCAAGGTAATCCACCTCTGTCCTGGTTAGGACACACACAGGATTAACAGTAAAGCCTGCAGAATGAAGGCAGTCCAGGACTTTCCTTAGATGTTTGAGATGATCCTCCCAGGTGCTACTGTAAATGACAATGTCATCAAGATATGCACAAGCACAATCAGAAAGCCCAAAAAGTACCTGGTCCATCATTCTTTGAAAAGTTGCTGGAGCCCCATGTAAACCAAATGGTAAAACCATAAACTGAAATAACCCCCAGGGCGTACAGAAGGCAGTCAGCTCCTGCGACTGCTGTGTCAGGGGCACCTGCCAATAACCTTTACAAAGGTCAATAGTTGTCAAATACTTAGCCTTCTCCACACACTCAATAAGATCATCAATTTGGAATAGGAGTTGGATAAGGAGTTGGATAAGAATCAAACTTAGAGACAGAGTTGAGGTACCTAAAATCAATACAAAATCTTATAGTTCCATCCTTTTTAGGAACCAACACCACAGGATTACACCACTCACTTTTTGATGGTTGAATAATTCCCAAAGACAGCATAAGATCCACCTCTTCCTTCAATGTCCCCAAAAGGCGCTCTGGTATCCTGTAACTTATTCTCCTCACAGTTGCCTCCTCTCTCAACACAATATTATGCTCCACCAAATTTGTACACTACAAATCCTGGATACTCTTGAAAGACTTCGGTAGTAATTAAAGATGTTACCTGACGCTGTTGGTCCTCAGCAAGATGACTTAAACTTAGATCAACAGACACTGGTAAAGGGAAATACTGATCTTCTACTTCCTCATCCTCCACCTTTTGGATAAGCAGTACGTCAGCTCCTCTCTCTGATCTTGGTACCCACTCTTTGAGAAGGTTAACATGCAGTATACAACTCGATCGATGAGAATCTAGTGTAAAAACCTGATAGGTAGTAGGTCCAAGCTTCTTCTGCATCTCAAAAGGCCCCTGCCACTTTGCCAACAGTTTGCTTTCACTGGTGGGTAGCATAACCAAGACCTTCTGGCCTGGTTCAAAACTCCTCTGTTGGGCTGACCGGTCATACCAGATTTTCTGGTACTGCTGTGCCTCAGCCATGTGTGTCTGGGCCAGTTCACTCATCTTCTGCAGCTTCTCTCTCATCTGGATCACATAAGAGATTACATTTACAGAGTCCTCTCTTCCTAGACCTCCTTCCCAGGTCTCCTTCAACAAGGTCAGAGGACCCCGCACCTCATGACCATAAAGCAGTTCAAAAGGAGAAAACCCAGTGGAGGCCTGTGGCACCTCCCTATAAGCAAAAAGAAGGTAGGGGAGCCGCTGATCCCAATCAGACCCAGTATCATTCACATACTTACAAAGCATTTGTTTAAGAGTCTGATTGAACCTTTCTGTCAACACATCTGTCTGAGGGTGATAAAGAGTAGTTCGCACACTTCTAATGCCCAAAAAGCTGATAAACCTGTTTCAGCAGCACAGACATAAAGTTAGTTCCCTGATCAGTCAGAATCTCCTGAGGAAACCCAACCCTTGAAAACAACTGGACTAAGCGATTTCCTCTTTTATTTTTCTCCACAGGACCAACTGAAATTCTCTGACACTGAGGCCAACTCCTACAAAACTGAGTAACATCTGAACGCAGGCCAGGCCAATAAAAATAACGTTTGATACAAGCAATAGTGTTGTGTTTCCCTAGGTGGCCAGCCCAGGGGATAGAATGACCCAATGCAAGTATTGCCTCTCGGGGCCCCTTGAGGGACCACTAGCTGCCTATCCTGCCCATGCTGACAATAAAGAATAACATTATGAAGGAAATACTCCTCATTTGACTCAACTTCACCCTTAGACTCCCTTTCCTTAGCTCTCAACAACAGAGTCAACAAGGTGGGGTCATTTTGCTGCATTTCAATAATGTCAGTAGGTACTTCAAATCCCATAAACACATCTGGAACAACCTCAGCTGATGTTTCCACCTCAATATGTTTAAACATCTCCTGCCTTCTCTGACTACGTGGCTTCCGAGACCTTCCAGGTTGTACTTCCAGCTCAGCATCAAAGAAAGGCAGGGCCTGAAGAGCATGAAGGTGCTCATCCACCTGCTTAGCTTTAGCCCTTGTAACTGCCATATTACAGGTTTGCACAGTATTCAGTAGGTCATACAAAACTGGAAAGTCACTACCCAAGACCACTGGAAAGGGCAGATTATCCACCATGCCAACATTTACCAAATAGGGCTGCCCTTGTACTTCAATATAAAGATCAGCAGTGGGGTAAAGCTTCTCATCACCATGCACACAACAGATTGAAACAGTGTCAAGAGTACAAACACCACTGGCTGGAACATACTGTCTGTGCACCAGGGTCTGGGTGCTACCAGTGTCAATCAAATCTTTAACATTTACCCCATTAAGCTTAACTGTAGTCATCTTCATTGATTGATTTCTATTAGAACTAGAATCCACATTCTGCCGAGGAACAAAGCACATTTGAGTGATCCTAGCAGGATTCTTAGGACACTGAGGTTTAATATGACCTTCCTCTCCACACAAATAGCAATTTTCTGATTGCAATGTAGCCTTCATCTGGACATTCTGGTCCTCCAATCCAGGAGCCGTCATCACATTTGGATTAGTTGAAGTAGACTCAGGGAGAGGTAAAATGCAGGCCTGCACCTCCATCTGTAAGAGCTGAAACTGATGTTGCAGAGCTTCAAAGCGATGTTCCTGCTTTGCAGACACAGTCATTTTAGCTTGACGCATTTCCTGCTGTCCCATAAGAGCCTGAAGGATACCAGCCAGATCTTTTAACGTTGGTTCGCTGATTTCCTCACTCTCTGGTCCTGCTGCCATACCAGAAGCACCAACTTCTGTTTCTTCATTGTCTGCCTCATCTCCTGCTCCCATATATGGCTCAATATCCTCTACCTTATTCTTCTTGTTTTGGATTCCACATTGCATGCCTCAACTAATGTAGAGGGGAAAAAAAAAAGTGAATGTAGCATTGTTTCAATGCTTTTTGCAATTTGTCCACATCTGTGCATCTGTATGTGTGTGTATTGGTGTACGTGTGAATGTATATATGTGTATACATTTTTAAATTATTGTTTTGATGATATGATGTAAACAGCATACACTGAACTATAAGCACAGTTTTATTTTGTAATATATTGCATGTGCTTAAATGTTTAGAAAAATACTATGAAATTCCATAAAGTTAGCAAAACACATGCTGGATAACAGCACTTCTCCATACCCTCTGAATATTGTAAGCATCACACAACTACTTATTCTAACTACAGTAGTGCATAAGTGTTCTTGGATGAGCTGAGACGTCCAGCCACCAATCTCAGATTCTGAAAAGCAAATGTAGTCAGACTGAAAAACGTCAGGGTACCATACCACAAACAAATACCAAGACAAGAGTCCATCAGAAACAGTTAACATCTCCAAACTAAAAAGCAAATGCAAAGAAATTAAAAATCAAAACTCAACAAACAAGTCAGAAAGTCAAAATGTCAAAGTCACACTATGAAGTGCAGAGGTTGGAATTCATTATGAGTACTACCAATATTGATCTAACACAAAGGGTTTAATTGTAGTACCTGTCTTAAATCTTATCCATTAGGGTTTATTATTTTAAAGTCATCCTTAATGACAGCCAATGATGTGTCAGCTTTTTACATTTTTGCTCTCTTCTAGGACCAAACATCTTTGTAAATGTGTGTATACGAGTGTGCTTTTCAGACAGCGCCACTTCCTTCTGTGTCATTTCTCTATTTGTGTCTGTGTGCGCGTGCGCATATACGCACATGAAGTTGCTGATCCATCAACATTCCTGTTTGTGCATGTGCTTTTCCTAGTATATGCTTTAAAATGTGTAGTGCAATTTTTGAATATGTATTACGTTTCTGTTATGATGACATCACCCCTGATGTGTAGAAGACTGTGACTTTTGGACTTTTATGCTAGGATTTCCAGAATGGGAACTTGACATGTTTTGAAAAAAGATTAGTTTTTGTTCCCTATTAAAGCTAGCAGGCTTGCAGGAGATTTTATGGACCTTCACTACGTCAGAGGTGTCATAAGTGGCCTCAAGAAAAAAAACAGCCTGAATCAGCAAACTGACTAACCAGCAGAAACGTTTGTACTTTTCTTTACGTATGTACTCAAATCAAATCCATGGAATTTATCTTGTGTGTACAACAAGAATCAGAAAGCAGGCTTTTTTTGTAGAGAATTTTTTCTGAAGCCGTCACACATTTTGTCACTGTCACCTAAACAGCTGTGGACTTGCTCAAGGAACTGATGAAAATGATGAGAAATCGAGAAATGAGAAATCGTTGCAGTTGCGGAAGGTGTCCTTGGTAAAATCTAACCAATGATCCTTAAAAATTTGTCTGTTTTCTCCAACCACAGTGCAGTAATACCAAGTCCAAATAAAAAACTGAAAGTCAACCACTTTCTCACAGTCTGTATGTGTCTCTGTAATTTTTTTTGTCTTTTTCAAAAAAGCATGCAAGATTCTACTATGAAGCACTCTTTTAGCAACACATGGGGGTGGAAAAATAGTGTTCATCCATCCATCCATCCATTATCTTAACCGCTTAATCCTGGTGAGGGTCACGGGGAAACCTGGAGCCCATAGGGCACAGGACACCCAGGGCGGGGCGCCAACCCACCACAGGGCACGCACACACACACTATGGGCAATTGAGACACACCAATCAACCTAACCTGCATGTTTTTGGACTGTGGGAGGAAACCGGAGCACCCGGAGAAAACCCACCAAGCACAGGGAGAACATGCAAACTCCACGCACACAGACCCAAAGTGGGAATCGAACCTCAGGCCTGGAGGCGCGTGGCGACAGTGCTATCCACCACGCCACCGTGCTGCCCGTGTTAGCGTTCATTGTTCATAAATGTTTTTGCTTAAGTGTGCTTAGAATACAGCCTGACTATCATGAGTTCTGTGTTCCTTTCAGGCCTGAGTAGCAGAGGCAGATACATTTCCTGATGAAAGGTCTGAGCCCTCACTCTGGTTCAGGTCCACACTGCTTCCCAAAACTGCCTCCATGTAGTGTCACGTCTGCTGCAATTTTGTGCTGATTCTTCAAAATATTTGCAAATGCATCATGAAAAAGTTAACATATCAAAACAAAACCCAGTGTTCACAGTTTACATTTACAGCTTTTTACATTGATATGATGTAGTCTAAAATGAATTGTTATTCACGTCACAAAACCTTGTCAGTTTGGTGTAATGGATTTAGGTCGATATTTCGCCAATCTTGAAATTATTTTAGAACGTGTCAAAATGTTTACCATTTAAATTAACACCATAACTGTTTTCATTATTCACACTCTTTTGACACAAGCCATTTTCATTCACTGTTCATGTACTAATGTATAGAAATTCCAAAGGAAAAATGTAAAAGAGGGAGAGCTTTTTATTATCAGGCACAAATACAAGTTAGTTCTGATCAAGTAATTTGATTGGACAAGAAGCATTCAGTAGTGATCTAGAGGACAACAGCAGACTTTTAGATATATATATCACACTGTTTAACAGGTGGCGGCACGGTGGCGTGGTGATTAGCACTGTCACCGCGCACCTCCAGGCCTGAGGTTCGATTCCCGCTTTGGGTCTGTGTGTGTGGAGTTTGCATGTTCTCCCTGTGCTTGGTGGGTTTTTCTCCGGGTGCTCCGGTTTCCTCCCACAGTCCAAAAACCATGCAGGTTGGGTTGATTGGTGTGTCCAAATTGCCCGTTGTGTGTGCCCTGTGGTGGGTTGGGACCGTGTCCTGTGCCCTATGGGCTCCAGGTTTCCCCGCGACCCTCACCAGGAATAAGCGGTTGAGATAATGGATGGATGTTTAATAGGTGTTCTAATAATGTTTAATTACACTAACTGTTGGTCATGAGCTCAACAGTACATTGTAATGCACTACAGAACAATTTGTGTTGATGTAGCCAAATAACTGATTAAATAAACAAATCACAATCTGTTGTCACTTATTACTGTCAACTAATAAATTGTGTTTGTAGAACGATTGTATAAAAGCAACATGACACTTGTGGTTGCACTGTTGTACCGGACACGGCTGTGATGTCTTCTGCACTCGGCCTGTGGCCTCATGCCTACAACTGCATTGCAGCCTTGCTGATATTCAGTACAATGGTGCTCCATCTCGTGTAACATTGCCTAAATATATATGTTACAACAAAACTGGTTCTCTGCATTTAAACTACCCCTGGGGGAGCAGTGGGCAGTTGTCATTCAGCAGTCAGGGAGATTGGGCTGAGTGTCTTGCTCAGGGACACAGATAGTGACTTACCCTGTAACCAATCTCAGAGTTATGGTAACTTTTAATAAAATAGCCACTGGAAAGAGGTAGAATGGTGGCTCGGGTGATTAGCACTGTTGCCTCAGTCACCTGATATGTGTTTAAGTCTGACTCTTGGTGCTTTCGCTTTGTTTGTTGTTCTTGTGTGTAAATAGTCATTTGTGTGATCCAAATTGATGATGTTGTGATCTTTACACTAGCCTTTGTGCATGAATTTTTTCTTTAATTTGGATAGTTTTTTCAGACATTATTCAAATACAGTGTCCCTTAAAAGTTTTATATTTGGGACAAGTGTTATTTTCCATGTACAGGACACAAGGGTATCGTCTTTACTCATATTCTGATCACACACACAGTGCACATTTAGACCTGAACAAGGTCTGCCTAAACACTGAAGAAAATGTTTTTGGTAGTAGCTAAGTGGCTGTTAATTATTCAACCTTTTGTTTTGTTGATCAGCTATGGAGCTCAGGCATTGTTTTCAAGAGGTACATGCTCTTCATTATTCTTGTTTATTTGTTATCAAATATGTTTCGTATATCTCATAACTGTTGTAAAATTGATATGTTAAAAGATGCAACTACAGAATAGATTATAGTCAGGTTGTTTACCTTTAGGTGGCATGGTGGTTAGCACTGTTGCCTTTCCCCACTGGGTCTGGGGTTCAATTCCCACCTTTGGTCTGTGTGTGTGTGTGTGTGGAGTTTGCATGTTCTCCCTGTGTTTGGTGGGTATTCTCTGGTTTCCTCCCATAGTCCAAAAACAGGGCTGCCAACTCTCACGCATTGAGTGTGAGACACGCATTTGCCTGTCTTCACACGCTCTTGTGCCATACCTCCGATTTCTCACACAAACATCCACCTTCAACACCACTGCCCACCCCTGGACTGGAACTGTAGTCCACCCAACGCCACCCCCCCAGTCGGATACCACATCTCACTCTGACGTTTTTACAAAAGTTGGCAGCCCTGCAAAAACATGCAGGTTAGGTTGATTGGTGTGTCCAAATTGCCCGTAGTATGTTTGTGTGTGTCCCCTGCGGTGGGTCGGCCCCCTGCCCTGTGGCCTATGTGTTCTGGGATGGGCTCCAGGCTTCCCTGCAACCCTCACCAGGAATAAGTGGTATAGAAGATGACTGACTGTTTACCTTTACTGAGTTAAAGTCCCGAAAATGCCTTTACCACAAGAGAGTGATGAGAGTTGGCAGCCCTGGACACACGCATTTGCCTGTCTTCACACGCTCTCACGCTCTCAACCGTAGGCCCCCACAACCACCTTCAACACCACCGCTGGGTTAAAGTCCCAAAAATGCTTTATCACTTTTTTTTTAATCTGGTTGTGTACTTTACCCATGTTTTCAAAAATTAACACGTACATTTTTGGCCAATATTCCAAATAGTCATTGTGTGCACGTACAAACATTACCGTCATAGATCGCTAATGCAGCGGGCTGGAGACCTGATCGCCTTTTTAATGCGAAAACCTCCGTAAAGCGAAGCAAGTACTTTTATTCATTAGCCAGTGCTTATGAAATCATAAAAAAAAATATTGGCACTTACTAAGTGTGCAATAACGATTGGCCCTTAAAAACGCTAAAAACGTTAAATTAAGGATTAATAAATGTTTGACGCTATTAGAGCTGAGCACGCGGTTTCAGACGCATGACAGTAAAGCAGGGCTGCCAACTCTCACGGTTACATCAAATCGGAGGTATGGCGTGAGAGCGTGTGAAGACAGGCAAATGCGTGTGTCTCACGCTCAGTGCGTGAGAGTTGGCA
>JABJVR010008676.1:0-10458 GCA_025773905.1 Chitala chitala | reverse complement strand
TCTGGGATGGGCTCCAGGTTTCCCCGCGACCCTCACCAGGAATAAGCAGTTAAGATAATGGATGGATGGATGGATAATATTTGCCATGTTTAGCAAAGACCCTGAAGTGAAACCTAAACATTATTATAACACAGGTATTTAAATATTTCATACATTTATTTTATCTATATACACACATATATACTGTATACCCAAACACAAGGCTGCAGATGCACATTATACTTGTGTATACATAATATTTAATGTTTTATGATAGATTACATCACAGAGGTGAACAAGAAATAATCAAAAAGGTATGGTCAGTCATGCAAATATCTCTTATGTCAAAGAGATACACAGATTTATATGTATCAAAGCTAGAACTGCAAACAAAATGACATTGCTGAGAAAGGTCTTTCTAATGGGAGTGCAGAAGTTCAAAGTCATTCAGAATAATTTTCAGCAGAGGCAAAGGTGTTTTCTGAGTAAGCAAGTCTCTTGCCAGAATCCGCTAGCTGATTTTGTCCCCCTACCTCAGTGGGTGTTATTAATTAACTCTGTAGGAGGCTGCTGTCAATGATCGCACTCGGTCCTAATATCGCTCATTAAACAAACTGCTTGCACATCTAGGTGAGGGGACGATGGCACAATGTGTTAAATCAAAATCTCATTATCATCTAATGCTCTGATTAAAATGGCTTTCTTTTCTCTACAGCTGTGGATGTTAACAATTTGAACTGTATGTAATGCTGGCACATTACCCATCAGTGCTGCTGTGGGAGGGGACAATTTAATTTGCGTTTCCCACCAGTACCCTGTAAATAGTTGTGTCACCCTCAGTGTGGTTGCAAGTAAGAATGTAGACCCTTCCCTTGTTTCCGTGTGTGTGTATGTGCGTTTTAGCACGTCTCTGCCTAAGTTTCTTCTTCTTCTTCCTTCTCCTCCTCCTCCCAGGGCTAAATAAGGAGTTTAGTGACATCACAGTGACTGCTTCCGGTGTCCTTAATGTCTAAGAACAGGGGAACAACACTAGGCTATGACAGCGAGAACGTAACAACTACTTTACAATAGCACACCTACAGCAGCAACTAGTTCACAACATCACATCTACAACAACCGGCAAAGGACAAACAAAGCAGTGAAGTACATAAAGGCAAACCAATAGGTTGAACGACACAAGGCTGGCAACTAATAACGAATGAACAGGTTGGAAAGGACAGGAGGACAGGCAACATCTAGGGGACAGAGGGAACATGACAGGCAGCGATGTGACAGTCAGCAATTTAATTAAATCTCCAGCACAAAGTAATAATAATAATAAGTTTTCTGGAGTTTTCATGAGACACTGCTGTTATTTTAGTTCGTATAAGAAGTCTTCCAACCATGCACCACTCCTACATGTGAGAAACATGCTACACTAAGTATAGCTGGCACACTCATATTAACGAGGCCTATTTTCCACTCATTTGGTTTTATGGGTTTACGGGATTGGGGTGAATGTGAACCTTCCACGTCAGTCCGAGCGCCGAGGCGAAGTGTGAACGAAAGAATTAAACTCACTCTCGCAATCAGACTCGCAGCAGAAAGGCCCGGCAGACGGTCGCCCTCAGAACGCAGAGGCAGGTTTCTCTGATAAGCTCCCCATTGTCACAATCACTGTGCTTCAGGCTGTTCACTAACTCTGAATACATTACAGGGCAGCAATGAAAGGCCTGATTGTGATGTTCCCCATGGATGCACAGGTGTCCCACTCAGCAAATTAATTCTGAAATTTCGTTGATGGTACTACATATTTCATCCTTGCAGTAATGACAATATGATTAGCACGACACCCTGTGCCATGCGTGAAAACAGTTGCAGACCCCTGTCACACAAATGCAAAAGACAAAAAGAACAGATATTGGGCTGTTCGGAGTTAACACCTGTGTAATTGTGTATGCACGTGTATAATGCCTCTGATTTTCCAGGTATCACTAAAGCAGGATTAAAGTTTACATGTTCAACACTGTGCACCAGTTGTGTCCTCCTTGGATGCTGAAATGGACACATTGAATAGACACGCAGGGCCGTTGCACACATTTGTCACTTACTGACCTTTGACTCTGATGTCCCAGGGAGCAATGGCATAAACTAGTCACAATTTTGCAGAAGTGAATAAAGTGTCTTAATTAGTAGCATCAGACTTTGGAGGAATGGTGGAATTGATTACTCAGATCAGGGCCCGAGCATGGGGAAGGCCCGAGAAACTGCTTTTTGCTGGAGTTGCTAGGAGGCCCTCAAAGAGTATACATTCAGAATACCCAGAATTTGGTGCTATGCCTCTGCTCATTACTGATGTTTTGGGGGGTAAAAAGCTTTAGGTAAGAGTGTTGTAAATTAAGAATTAATTAATTAGTAGGTCATATTATTGCAGTACATCTCTAAGGATGAGCGTTTAGCTGTAGTCCCAGATGTGGGTGCGTGGAATTTACATATCTACCTATATTAAGCATGCAAAGAGATGTTCTAAGAGATTCACAGTGATGACAACTGGCCAACAGCAGTTTCAAAACATGTTTGCTGATGAACCTGAATATAAACATCCCTGCTACCAGCAGACACATAACTTTTAAAAAGCCACCACTAAGAGTTGTTCTCACACCAATTAATTGGAAGACGCACCACTTTTCCCACATGAAAAGGTAGTGAATTACACAGGCCAAATGAACTACAACCAAAGTCGAGTTACTCTTAAACTTGGCAGTGTTCTCCAAAGTGGTAAAACAAGTCTAGTACCAACTCGGATAAATCCTGTGTCACTATCTTAACAGGCCACACATGAAAACCAACAGTTAGTCAATGAAACATTTGAACAAGTGAAATGGAACTTATTCTTCTCATTCCCATCATTTTCATAAAGATTTTCATTTAAATGTGCTACTACCTTAGTTACAGGGGCGGATTGACAGGGTTGGCATAAGGTGGCATTTGTCACCCTACCAAAAATTATCTGCCTATGCGTCAATTTAACTGCACAATTTGTAAAACTGAGATTGTTGGCATTTGGTGAAGAAAGAAGGTAACTGTAACACCCCACACCTGTCATGTCTGCCACATCCACTAGATGTCTCTAGATCCCCTGTTTCCATGTACCTTGTTATCCTGTTTTCCCTGTGTTAATCATTGTTAGTATTCCCCAGCCTTGTTCCCTGTGACCTTATGTTTGTACTTTGTTTTGGCTCTGAATGAAGCCTCGCTTTTGCACATAGCAGCCTCGGCTCTCTTGCCTGCTAGGCATAACATAACAATAATGTTAAAAATAATTTGTTAATTGTATTTTTTTCCTCTGTGTCTTTGTAGTGTGTGATTTGCAGTTAGGTGCCTATATTGCTAAAGTTAACATTAACAGTGGTATACTCAAAAATAAATCTGAAACTGAAACACTGCCTAATTCACATCGCACATCAATCTAGATCCACTCCTCAACACATTTGTGTTGAGTCCTTCTTGATAAAGATTGTCAGTCATCCAGGTGAAGCTGTCTGGAGGTTGAATCATGTCAACTGGATTTCTTTCTTCTTGTTAGGAATGTTTCACTGCTTAAGTAGCTTCTTTAGCCTGAGAAAAAATTGGTTAGGGACCCCATATTAGGTGAAAAAAATTGGTTGGGGACCCCATATTAGGGGGAAAAAATTGTTAAGAACCCCATATTAGGGAAAAAACTTGGTTAGGGACCCCATATTAGGAAAAGAAAATTGGGTAGGGACACCATATTTATTCTCCAGGGTAGTTTCAGTACACAGCTCATTTGAATAGGTTCGTTATCTGAACAATAGGGGATGGCAAAGAGTCTTTGAGATATCGTGTGTATGGGGATGTGTGCGTTGATAGTGTTCCCTCCCTCCTCTTGCCTAGTTGCTAAATATTACATTTATTAATTTAGCAGATGTTTTTGTCCAAAGTGATTTACAAATGACACATACATACTCAGTTGCCATTATCTCAGTATCATTCAGTTCATAGACCATGCCGACAGTTTGCTTAAAGTTTAAAGTACTATATTAGAAAAGATGGACATTACTTTATATATTGTAATTGTAATGGCAACAGTTCACCAGTAAAAAACGAAGTGCATACAACACGACTGTAAAATTGCTCCACAATGAAAATGCGACATGACATCATGTCCATGCTTTGACATCCTGACACAACCTCCCCTCACCCCAATATAGCCATACCCCTCAATGTTAACAAGAAAATCTGTGTCCCTAGGGAGGTGCCAGATGTCATTATAGTTGCAATGAATTCCAATAAAATTTATGAGATCCCCAGATTGTATGCAAGGTTATTTCCACTGTACCAGTACATGAGCACAAAGCACATTAAAGTACATAAAAGTTTTACAGCCTTACATTCTGTGTAGTGTTTGTAGATCAGACACCAATACAGCTCAGGCTATCCATAACTCCAAAGTATCTTTCTGTTTTAACGTGACTGCATAGAGCCTTGTTTTATGGAGACGCTTCCAGAGTTCTCTTCTTTCCTCTTCTAACAGAAAAAGGCTGAACTGATAGGGGAGAAAAAAACACTTTGTGAGCATTAATAACTTATTTTCACCACAAACTCTCATTTTCAATATTATATTGATTTTTTTTGTTTTTTAATTGAAAACTCCGGCAGCAGCTCCTCTTATTCTTGGTGTTGGTAAGTATTGATTAATCTCAAACTCAGCTTTGATCTTCTTAATTCTTGGCAGATTTTGCTTACCTCTAACACACTCTTATGTAGGATGATAGCCATGGCAGATCATGCATTCACCCTGTGAAGGTTAAACAGCTGATTTATTTGATGCGATTGGTTGCTTTGGTTACCTGGAATGTGGCACACAGAAGAGCGCAGCACCATTCAGGTAAGCTCAAGGCTGAAGAGATGCATCGACAGGTCGGGGCAGTGAGGTGGGTCAATTGTTCATCTCTAATTATCACTCTAGGCGAAACCGCAACATTAATTCAAAATGGCGCATTGTTTATCTGCATTTTGAGCAGACCTTGGAGGGAACACTTCATCTTTGTTACTGGAAGGCTTTATGACATTCCTATTATCTTGGCCAATATTTGTGTGCCTAATTGGGCTGGTAGTAAATTTTTCATTTCTTCACGATCAGTTTTGAATACTCATCATTTGATATAGGGTACTTGCCTCCGATTTTTTAATCAGACTGCCTGAAACTCATTCATTCTTCATAATTATAAGCTTCAACAATACCATGGTTTCACTTATTTGTCAGGAAGAAATATATAGTTCTTTTGAAACCATCCCTGTCCCTAGATGCGTCCCCTTGTATTGAGATCCTTTGCATGGATCATTTTTTAATGGAAAACTGGGTGCTTTTATATGTATAAGGGTGTGAAATTCAGGCTATTGTCTTCTCCACTTGTTTCCCACTGGTTATAAACATTAATCTGGCACATAAGCGCTATGAATATTATTTTCATCGACATGAATCAGAGTTACCTATGATGGTTATTTCAGTTATTTAGGAGGCCTAAAGTCCTGTTTCTGAAGTATTAAATTCTGTGCTTAGCAGAACACACAAAATACAGATCCAACTAAGTAAATGCTAAATTTGGGTCGACAATATGCATACAAATTCCATTAGAACATACTCACCTTGTACATGAGGTCACCAACTGAATGGTCTGTGAAGAATTATGGGTATGGGAACAGTGTACATACAACCTCCTTCCTTCTCCAGCAGTTCTGTGTTAGACAATCAATAAAATTTGCTTTCAGTGAAACATTGGAGCCCAACCCTGGGTGTCCCCTGCCCTGCGCCCCATGTATTCTGGGATGGGCTTCAGGCTTCTTGCGACCCTTAACAGGATGAAGCAGTATAGAAGCTGACTGACTGACTGAAATACTGGAATCACAGACATTTTGGAATACAAGTCTTTTATTTTTGAATTTTTTAAAACAAGTCTTGCTTGTTATCCACCTTTTTAATATATATGAAACGTGGTGTATCCTTATTCAAAATTTAACATCATCTATGATATTTTAAGGTGAAATGCCCTTGTCATAGCGACTGAATCTTGCCATAACATGTTTTGTGCACATTCCACCATGTTAGGAAGAACAAGAGAACCGGTGTCTTTCTACCAATTTTTGGAGTAGCTCTGGATGGTGGACGTTTATCTAGTACGTGTGACCTTTCTGCCTTCACCAGCTTATTAGTCAGAAGTGGTTTATTAAAAAGATTTTAAAAGACCCTATCTTATTTGGGACTCTTAATTTGAAAAGAAGAAAAAAGGAAAAGTTAACTGCAAAAAGTACAAAAGTCCAGAGGGATAAAGAGCTGTCAGTCCAGAAATAAAAAGTGATTTGTGTTTGCATTTTGCTGTCCTTAATTATCAACATATTTACATATAAAGCAGAGTTTACGAAAGTTATTTTAGTTATTGCTTATAAATGGGGGAATTAATGTCATTCACAGTACATTTCATTTTCATCAACTTTTAGTGGCTGATTTCAGGGGGCTGTATAATTTCATGCCTGATATAAATTCTTCATAAGAAGTGTATAAAATTATTTCACATATAGCATATTATTATGCTGTTCCTGCATATTTTAATTGTTATTAGCAATTATTTTGTACAGAATTAGTATGCTGTATATATTGTTTAAGACTAACGGAACTCTGCAGAAGAAAGATAATTGTTTATATACAGTAAAAATTGTGAATAGCAAAAAAGAAACCATCGCAAGGAATGGGTTAATTGCAGAGACCCCATTTCGTTGTAACGTGTGGGTGTTGTAACAGCTATATGTACCCAATGACAATAAAAAGCATTTCTTCTGTCTCACACACCACGTTCACATGTGTTTCATGAGTATCTGGACATCTTCAACATGTTTCATGAGTGCCTGGACTCTTCTGTCTCACACACCAAGTTCACATGTGTTCCATGAGTGCCAGGACTCTTCTGTCTCACACACCAAGCTCACATGTGTTTCATGAGTGCCTGGACTCTTCTGTCCAACACATCAAGCTCACATGTTTCATGAGTGCCTGGACTCTTGTGTCCTACACACCAAGCTCACATGTGTTTCATGACTGTTTGGACTCTTCTGTTCTGCATTTATACCTCACAGAGGTAAACGCCTTTAGACATCACATATCTCCCCTCTTTCGATGATGCACATCTGTTGGAATACATTTTAATAATGCTGGCATATTGTCAATGTCAAAACTTTAAAAGCATTCTTAATGTATACTCAAATTCCAGGCTTGTTTCCCAGCTGTAGTTCATAACTGATGCATGAGGGATAGCTAAGTGGCGTTTACTTATTATTCATTTACAGCATTTTGAACTGTTGAATTCATTACAAATTCTTAACAAAAAAACCAAAGTCTTAAGTCCAATGTAGACATACATGTTGAAATAGCCCTGTTACGCTATTAATATATTGAGCTGTTGCTTAGTAGTCTATCAATGTTAAAAACATTAAGAATATTTAAATGTACAAAGGCAGAAACCATTGAGGAAACATCCTCAGCTGGTGCTATGGCCCTGACTGAGCTTGGCATTTCTTACACCGCAGCACCATGCCCGCTGTACCGTCGTGTTGAAGACAGATAACGCTTTAAAATGTCATCTCTCCAGGACTGTCCCGAACCTCAAAGATTTCCCCACACTAAGGCTATCTGTCATTATCTTTTATTATTATTTCATTTATCAGCTTATGGATCTGAATATAAACCAGGTGGAGGAGAACACTACGGCCCTCTTGAACATAATCAGGTGTACAGCTATCATTGAGTTGTGCCAGGTCTAATTTAAAGCTTTTCCTTGAAATAGGAATAAACATGTCAGAGGTAGGACACAGAGCGGTGGGTGTGTCTGCTCTGTTTATTTACTGCCTCCCATTTCAGTGATAAAGATGTCTGAAAGCTTGATGCTGGACACCATCTTGGCTTAAAGGTCAAAGTCAGTGTTTTTTATAAGCAATATACTTGGGTTAGAGGTCAAAGCCAATGTGTTTTATGAGCAACATGCTATATTAAGTGCTGTGTGAACTAAAGACAAAATATGTTTTTAAGTCTGGTGTGAAGGATATACACCCCTCATCTGTGGTCCCGAATTATTCTCAATGTCCACATACACAAACATTAGGTGAAATAGAGTAATGAGAAAAAGAATAAATTGGGTTACTTTGATTGCTTTGGTGGCGATCTTATTTCACCAGATTTCACTTTATTTCAGCCTTTTGGTGAATGAAGACACCTGACAGTTTCCCCCCGTGGAATATATAAGGCTGTTTCTTGGCTATAAGCCAACAAAACTCACTGTCAAAATATAAGACATTTCTCTGTCTGCTATTACTTTAAGGAGCATCCTTTTATCTGAAAAATAGCATACCACAATGTTTTTTTTCAAGCCATATTTTCTGAAATCTTTGACAAATTTTGACACACAGGCTGCTGCAAGATGGTTCGGTTCCCAAAACCATCTCGGTTTTCGCATGCCAAGTCAGCGTCACTTTGTGTTGGAGCCACCTTTTCATTAGATGTGATGGCGACTCGTGATGTTGTTATTTCCTGTGTGGCTCCATTGTGGGTCCTGTGCTTTGAAGTGCCTGCAGGAATCCAGCAGCCTTGAGAGACCCTTTTGAAAATGCGGTCTAGTAATTGGCACAAAGACAGAGAGAGAGAGAGAGAGAGAGAGAGAGAGAAAACCGTCTGGATCCAGCACCCTGGCAGTAACAGAGTAAGATGAGCGACACTTTGAAATTTCCTTTGTTCTGGAAAGTCGAGTGAGGCCGACCAGCTGACACTGAGCAATGTGGGGCATACTGAGGCTTCCCCACAAGCTGGGAGCCTCACAACCAATTTGAAACTAAAGTCAATCAGCACTGAGCTGCAGTAAACTGTACTAGGTTGGCAGGGGGGGGTCTACTGTTTATTAAGAGCAAGCTGTCTGCTCTGGAACATCTAGCTATTTTTCATAGATGGTATTTTCTTCCCTAACTGAATTTAACAATGTGGAATGGGAAATGGGCTCTCCGTCAGACAAACTGAGGAAGGACATGATTAACTGTTGGGATATTTAGAAACTGGTTTGATTTTGTGGATTTTGGGTTGAGTGTATGTCAGTGTGAACCCGTGTCTACCGTAGTAAGTTATCAGATGTTTTTCTGAACATCCAGTGGTACAGTTTAAGCTGTAATCTTTGATCTAATATGTCACCAGTGTTGTCCTTTGCACCTGACTGATCACATTTCATATGGATTTACAGAGAAGTCACACATGCGGTGAATCGACTATTACACTATGAATTTGTGTGTGTACGTACATGTCCAAGAGTTGAGGGCAGTTGTGAACCAACAATATAGTAGAAGATATTAGCTTTTAATAAAAGTAATGCATGTCAAAATAATATAAAAAAAAAATTAAAGATCTCACCTCTTTCATTGTTATGAACGTATTACCACAATGTAAATTTAAAGCAGCACATTGTTAGATCGTAGACTTACATTGTACAATTTACCCATAGCTAAACATGTAACTGTAATATAATTAGAAATGTTGATCAAGCATTTTAAGGGGGTGTCTACTTCAAATAGTGGTTCCATTATATATTAAAATAGTCCTGTCATTGTTTTAATGGTGTCAGTGTCTTTGATGTACACTTAAGTGCTACTACCAGCTAACTCCAGTTACTCATAAATTCAATGTTTCATTTCTTTTCATATACTGTAGTGCCTTTCACTCCTGTGCTGCAACAGGGCACTTAATAGTTAACAGTAAATACATAAAACTACACTGGAATAAAGTTAAACCCATAAACCTCTGGGGGTCCAACGTCAACTAGCTGCCCAACTCCTGTGGGCATACAAATATTACACGTTTAGATGTAGATATCTGTAGGACCCCTTGGGTGAAGACCAGATCCTCAACATTACACTGTGTCACGTCCTGCACCTGTGGTGACCTGTCTTGGCCACTAGATGCTGTGGTTTCCTCTTTTCACCTCACATTCCTTTGCACTTGAGGTTTTCTGGGCTAATTCTATTATTATGATCACCTGTGTCTCGTCAGTCACTCCTGTTCTATTTAAACTCTGTCCTGTTCCTAGTCTTTTGCTGATTGTTGAGTAGTTTGTGGTTAATGTTCAAGCCTTATGCAATGTTAGTATTATGCTTTGTTTTTGACCCTATGGAACCCCTTGTGTATTGGGTTTGCTTTTGCTTTATCCTGTTCAGTTGTGTTCTGTATTAAATCTCCCTCTCTGCATTTGGACCCTGCCTCAGCCTACCTCATTCATGATACACTGGGGTCAGCAACTCATTGAATCATCTTTCGCTTTAAGAACATTTTTTCTTCCTAGCTTAATATTATGCAAAGCACAGGTAATTATTTACTAACACATTAGGAAAGGCTTGAGGAAAAAGGGGGGGGGGGGTATCAGTGGCTTGATGTCAGTCTACTCTTTTAGCTGG
>JABJVR010008675.1:0-10458 GCA_025773905.1 Chitala chitala | reverse complement strand
TAACTGACAGTGGTCACCGTCTGTCTCACGTGCACGCTAAAGGCAGTGGTCACTGTCTGTCTCATGTGCACGCTAAAGGCAGTGGTCACTGTCTGTCTCACGTGCATGCTAAATGGCAACGGTCACCGTCTGTCTCATGTGCACGCTAAATGGCAGCGGTCACCGTCTGTCTCATGTGCACTCTAACTGGCAGTGATCACAACAGTCCCCTCCTTCACCGGAAACATTTAATGCTGATTTGCTATTCACTCCGAACGTGCACAACACAAACATTTCTTGTAATGAAAATAGCAAAACTGCTGCCTCAAGAATCTAGCTGTGAACTTTTTTAAACTACCACTGCACTGCCTAACTTTCATTGTTTTTTTAAATGCTTAGCATTGCAGTATAAAATAGCCTCCTCAGTTGCAATCTCCATAACAATTAGCACATATGTATATAACCTCTCATAACCACTATATCATAATCATTGTATATAATATCTCCTTCATTGCAACATTCATAACCATTTGCACTATTTTATACAATCCCCTTTTCCTTGTACTGTTTATTAATATTCATATTATTCATATTCATTCATATATATCCTATATCATAGCCTTACCTACCTGTACATATGTAAATATTCTGCACTGCTACCAATGCACTTCTGCTTGGATGCTACCTGTATTTCATTGCCTTGTACTGTAACATGCACAATGACAATAAAGTTGAATCTAATCTAATGTAATCTAATTTTGTTTAATATTTACCAAATAGCATAGGTCAAATTAGTTAAACATTTGTTATTTGGTAGTTACCGGGTGAACTGATGACATCCCTAATAAGAACATGAAAATGAACAGCAGTTTTCCATTGTCTGTAGCTCACTCCAACTTTAAAATTCCTCCTTTAGCATTTTCAGATATCTTCCCAACTCTGAAAACACAGAATGAAGTAAAAGGCCAAATGTCATGCCTCACCTGCTGCTTGGACCAACAACACTGAGACCACAATCTGCCATTCTTCCCACCCCACACTGGCCTTCACCACCATGTTACGCACAAGCAAGATCATGAGGCAAAGCATGGCGGCGAAGATATGGTATGAGAGGAGGAGGAGGAGGATAACAGTGTCATGTGTGATCTCCACTGCTAGCATTCTGGAGTTGTCACACATGAGTCACGCTTACATCATTTAGGCCTACATGTTTATTATATATGTTGCATCCTATTGCACGGAGCCGATGTCTCCACCAAAACATAAATGTGTTTGCAGCACATTATAATTCACTACACAAATTATATATTGCTTCTACAAAAGTGTTTTCAGATTGGGTGTGAAACTGTCAACACACCACACATTTAATTTCACACACATTCTTTCAATATCCTGATTAGCAGCCCAAGTCCTAGCAGAACCACTGGTGGCAATTCCAATAACAGTCATTACTCTAATGAGAATAACACACACTTGCACATATTCTCTCTCATAGCAGTACTGGCTGTAACTGTCCCCTGGAGAGTTTCTGTGGTCCAGAGCCAAAAACAAACAACTGGGTAACCTGGTTTTTGTGGACCAACCTTCTCAGAGCTCCCCAGGTGAGCTCTGAGAATCACAAAGGGGAATCTAAGACATGCAGCCTAATTCTACAAATGTATCAACTTCTGTCATACCAAGAGATCGTTACACATTTCATCTGCAATAAATCCATCTGCCTTCAAACACACACACACACACAAATCTTTCTCTCCCCCTCTCTCGAATACATCTGATTACGCCTCCGTGGACGGCTCTGAGTTTGTGAGTCTTGAGTGGGCAGTGAAATGCGTCACATCATGAAGCAGTTACATCACTTTCAAATAATAACAACATTAACCAGGTGTTCTCCACGGCAACAAGACAAAGACACACGTCAGTGACAACCTTGTTCAGAATGGAATGGATGACCTGAATCCTGTAAAACCATAGCAACATAAAACATGTGTTCAGCAATGCTGCCTAACCATGGTTACATGAAGCACATTGACAGGCCCACAGTGTCACTGATCATCTAAATCAGGGGTCTTCAACCATTGGACTGCAGACCGTTACCAAGATACACAAAAAGAATAAACTTTTCAAAAACTTTATGTCCACGTTATTGACTATGGGAGTGCGCAGAGTTAGGGTTGCTCCTGTTGATTCTGCGTTATGGTGAGTTGTGTTTATTATGAACTTTATTACACTTGATTATATGCACACAATGGCCGGTCCGTGGGAAACTGTCTTACATGAAAACCGGTCCATGGTGCAAAAAAGCTTGGAGACCACTGATCTATGTCAGCAATAATTTAACAACAGGCTTTCATGAAGTAGTTCCTACAAATGGATAAGATAATGTTTGTTGTCACAAGATTATTAAAGATAGTAAGGAATTCGCAAACTCAACAAGCAGCTTTATTGTCAGACAAGCCTATTCGCTGAATTAACCTTGGAATCATTTGTAGTTACTGAGTTCCTTGGCAGATCATTGTAATTATCTACATGACTATGAACATTTTAATGAGTATAACAAATCTACAAAAACAAACCTGCACATGATAATCTACAGGATAACACTGCAATGTACCTGATGCGTTCTCTAAAACATGGTAGAGACTGGCCTCACACTGCTGCTGGAATGAAAAAGGAAAAGAAGTCTGGACTGTTACACGTTGTGAGGCTGAAATAATCCCCAGCATTTTGTTTGTTTCTTTGTTTGTTTGTTTCTGTCTGTCTGTCTGTCTGTCTGTGTGTGTGTGTGTGTGTGTGTGTGTGTGTGTGTGATCTATGCACTGCTGTCACATCCAAAGTGCACCTTAACCAACGCCTTGAGATCACACAAACAGGTTGTAGTTCACTGACTGCAGCACCAGCTCACGAAAAGGAAACGCCTTAAGATTTTAGGAGGACTATCCTTCATCTTTACAGTTTTAAATGGAGACATGCGACCTTAGTAGTTTTCAACAATTTCTAGGTATTTGAGTATCTAAAAGTCTATATAAACAAATCATTCCTCTCCTGTCCACTACAGATGTGAACTCATTGATGCCAATTATAAAGCTCTAATTTGTCTGTCCATCACATGCCAAAGCCATTTGTCAACAAATCTGCTACAGACAAAAAAAGTTCATTACAGAAGAAAACAAAAGAGGTCTGGTTTGCATTTTAATTTTAGCAAAAGTGACATCTGTAATTCACTTCTGGGTGTTAGTCCCTTAAATTAAATATAGCTGACAGTCCTTAGGGCTTCATAACCGAGCTTAGAATTAACTCCGTGATACTCAAGTCACGATTTTGACTGAAGAGGAGTGATAAGTAGGTGGCTGCAGAACATAAGTGTTTAATATGAAAGAGTGCCCCCTACCTACCACAGAGATGGAGAAACGCAATGTTCATCATTAGCAATCACCCTCTACTTCAGCCATAAGAGTGAGAGGGAACACACTACCAACAACATACAGAACAGCAGGCTTTAATGTGAAATACAAACAGCTCCTACCACAGAGGTGTAGAACTCCAAGTCTAACATAAAGTACTGCTCTGAATATGAACTTGCGTTTTGGTTTAGGTCACTTGCTGGTTGTCAGTTCCTCATTAGTCATTATATCAAACATTTATGCCGTGATTTTACCACCCACCCACACATAAAGTGATATTAACCAACGTGTTCTTATACTCTGGTGATATAAAATGTCTGCAGAAAATTCTCATGCACAGCTCCCACCACAGTGCAGCAGGCATCCTGCTTTTGTTTGTCATCTGAAATGCTCCATTTCATTTGGGAGTAAAACAGCACTGAAATGAGGGCTTTCTAGACACCCTGACTTTCTTCTGCACGCTCCATTTGTTGTGACTCCATTTCCCATAAGCCACTCCCTACACACCACAGGCATCCTGAAGCACTGTTATCACAGCTTTATGTAAACAAATTGGTCTGCCAGGCAATTATGATACAAACATTATGCACTGCATGAAACTGCAATAAGGTAGTGCAGCAGTGTCACACTCCATTCCTGCTGGACCATATGAGCACTAGTTTTCTGTCCAAGCTATTCCCGACTTCATTCATCCTTTTACAAGTTAAAAGTTCTGCATTGTTTACACAGTAATTTGTAAAAGACCCTTCCTAAAAACACAGAATTCCTTTAATTAAAAACTTCCTTGAATTGGTTCTCATTCTGAACATATATGATCACCTATTTATTAATTTTAAGTTGTTTATCCAAGTTAACAAGGTATGTTAATAAATCATAATGTAATGATTTGAAAAGCAACTGCACACATTTATCAATTGAGTAAATCTAATGAGGCAGGGCAAGGCTCTCGATAATTAGCGATAAACAGAGAATAACTCCAAAACTGACATGATTCAATGTCCAGGCAGCTCCACCTGGATGACTGAGAATCTTCAACATACTCAACACGTAAAGTTTCCTTGCCTGTAGCTTCCCTCTAGCTCAGTGAGATATGGTGAAACAAGAGAAGGTGCATCTACCACCTGGAATTCTGGATTGTATAGTGTTTGTTGACCAGGTGGCTCAATAGCGCAATTGTTTGGGTGTTCAAATCCCAGCCTCCGGGGCAGCACAAGACGAAACATGTTCACAGCCAGTGCCAAGCATGGGCAAATCAAGAGGGCTGCATGAAGAATGGTATCGGGCATAAAACCTGTACCAAGTCGATATGCGGATCTTTATCTGGATGCCGACTCATCTGCTTGGTGACCCTCTCACAGGGAGCAACCAAAAGTTCACTTACGTAATGTTTGTTAACCACAAGGCATACTAAGTCCCAACTAAATCCACTTTAATTAAAGAATGATGAAAGATAATCATAAATAAATAATTAAATAATGTGAGATGCAGGTGATCAGAGGAAACATTGCTGGAGCTTAGTGAGATCAGCACTCTACTACCACCATTACACACAAGACAGCCACATTTAGCGTCTTAGCTGTACGTGCTTCAGAGCTAAACTGTACTATTGTCTCCATAAGCATAAAACACCTGGGTTAACCTCAGCCCATTTAGCTCCATTAAATGCAGATCCTAACAGCAGTATGTCAGAGGACAACCAAGGTCAATGGTGATGGTCCTCTAGAGGTCTTGTAACTAAATGTGACAAAACAAGACAAAGTTGCCAATGCAAAGCACTGCATAAGATGCTGCTAAAAAGATAATATTAAAGTCTTTTGTTTTCCAACAATACCAAAAATACCTTTTAATGGTTGCACTGAAATTTAAAGCTACCTAACGTTCCTGCACAGCGCACTAAACGGTAACGCAGTAACAAATGCACGACACCAAGAGTCATCAGAGCATGAGTAAGGGGCTGTGCCGTGGTTAGGCGCATCCTATATGAATTACAGCTGGTGCTTATGAGCTACACACGCACCATTTGCATTCACTTCTAATAGCCTCTTCTTACGCGTCCAACCGATCAATAGGTAATGAATTAGTGATTCGGCCGCCCGTGAGGTCTGCAATCTGCGGCCGAGTCCCCGCGGCACTGTCGGATTCTCCGTCGTACAGTTACATCGCTGTACACCCGCAGTTTAGTCGTTCTTGACCCTGGCCCCTTTGACACAAAATAAACGGTATAACTTAATTATAACTGACACTACTTTTACTGGACAATATGCTATTATATTCTACTGAAAATTCTGCTAATCTAAAGCCGATTGTTACAATTTAATAGAATTCCGAGTTCCATTAGGTTAGTTGCACACATCACAACATGCAGCGCATACCGTAGTTAAACGCGTAACCCAAATTACTGCTTTGTTTTCAAGCGACAGGATGTGATCCTCATGCATTTCAAGGAAGTTAGGCGGTCGCTACCAAATGGTTTAGCAACTCCAACAATGCCAACCACAAGAGTCCCCTTTAAGGAGCAGATATGGCTTAATTCAAAATGCAGAAATAAAATAAATCTGTCGCGTGCAGTCCGGTTCCATAAAACCATGTTGGTCGCTGCGATGCCTGTTATGGCCATGTCAGAACATAAGACAAAAACCTTAATGCTGCACATACATTCATTTGCAAGTGTGTATCATTATCGATGCAACATGGCTGTATACATGGTGCGTTCATCAGCTGTCCTTTCCTCACAAAGACTGGAGCGTTTGCGTTATATTTGCATTATATTCACATTCTCGTAAGTTTCCGATTCCGTCATGCGTTTTTTAATATTGCGCTATTTCAATTTAGGCATCGAGCAACGACTAAGAGCTTAACACCAAGGAATACTTACGCGTTTTGACTGAACAATCCGTAAATACCATGACTAGAAACGAAAGAGTATTGTAGCCCAACACTAAGTGAAGGTGGCCGATGTTGTTAGGCGCACCCCCCCCACACACACACACACCGCCAGCGAAAGCGCTGACTGGAGGAGCCGAGAGGATGCTGCGTGGGGCTGGGCGGGGAGTCTTCAGCATCCCTGGCGTTCCTCAGGGTCACTGTCAGCCTCCGTAAACAGCTGGGAAGCATGCACAGCGCTGCTTGTTAAAACACACGAATTCCAAATAACCATGTGGCAGTGTGCGCAACAAATAGTCACATTAAAATAAATATTCTCCTTAAGTCTCAGGTTGCATAAGACACCAGTAGCATTACAGTATGGAAATATGTGGCAGTAGGAGGATGGTACCATTCTCATTTTTCTGATAACTGTACGGTTTATTTTTGTTTGCGAGCGCGTTGTTATTTATAATTCATAGGTTTATATATTTTTTTAATTCAATTTTACATTCCGTTTCCAGGTTTTCAGAATTTATGTAACAATAATAATAAACATCGCTGGGTTAAAGTCGAAATATAGTTTGTACAAATTAAGTTCCTAAGATTTCATTCACAAAGCAGCTACTCATGCATGCAAGTCAAACAGAACCGAAACAGGATTTTACACAACCATCCTATATTAGCAGAACCAAAGGGGGGTGGGGGTGCGGAACATATCAAGTATACGCTACCTATTACATTCATATTTAAAATGAGTTTTGTAAGCTTTCGGGTGTCACACATCTTTTTAAATTGTGTGAATTTACTTTTAACATTACGCCTGGAGCCACCCGTGTGTTGAACATGTTCAGCTTTGTCAGCAGTGGTATGAAGTGTGCAGGCTCCTATACTGAAATATTGCTCGCTCGATGTTCGCTCTTTTTTTGCTCAAACTGGATGATACGAGTGTACGTACTGCGATTTATTTATACCGCATAATTTTCGATATTCGAAAATGTAATTACGTTTTTCCTCTCATCGAACGATGTAGGCTGCAAAATGAAAAACAATTAATTTTTATACAGCGCCTTTCCAAGACTTGCCCAAGCCCCTCAAGGTCATTTGCAGCTGTTGGGACACAAGACGGCACATGATTTAAATCAAAGGTAAACTTAAAATTGAAATATAAGGCAGACGACAACGGAGGAGAGAAACCAAACTCCACAATGTCGATGAAGATTCTCAGTCATCCAGGTGGAACTGTGTGGAAGTTTATTCTAAAGAAGTCCAGTTGACATGATTCAACGTCCAGACAAACTCCATACAATGATGACGGAAAAATAAATGTCTTGCTCAAAACAAAAGAAAATAGCTTTTCTTCCCTTACCGATCAGATGAAGACGTTTCATTGCACATTTATAGTTTGGTAGACTGGGATTAATGCAGTAAATAATGTACTATATAAAATATTGCCTATGGCTATCTGTCGAGATGTGATTTGGGCCCTTGAATTTAAAAATATCTACGTCACACGTATTGGAGCGCAAAGCTACTTCTAAAAACTAGCGTGTAATTGATTATATGAATGAAAGCAATACTTTACACTCAAGTGAAGTTGGTGAGGACTATAAGTAACTGCATGTAATAGAAACCAGGTGAGACCGTTAATTAATTTATCAGACGATTGACGTGTGATTTGTGGTGAAAGGGCATTGGCGGGTGGATCCTGGATGGCGGTACAACATAACCTAAAGACCACTTTTTTTTTTATTCCTCATTTACCAGACAATGTTTAAAATTTGACCAGTAACCTTATTTTTACTGAAATTTATCTTTCCAGACTGAAAACATTATGTCCTATAAATTTCTCTTGTATGTTTTAGAGTTACCTAAGTTGTAGTTGCAACCATGCGCTTTCAACTTAGATACTAAACGTGACCCAGTTGTGGTTTAAAAATGGCACATTTTCTGGTCAATATCACATAGTTAAAATTTTATAAAATTGTGTACAGGTATTTAATTAGCATAGAAGTTTACAGCTGAATGAAGTACACCAGGTCATATCCAACAGCATTATTACCTCAGGTCAGTAAAGGACTGAATTAAAGTTGATGTAAAACAAAATTATTAAACTATGAATTGTACCAAGTCCACACAGCTGCTATATTTACTTCATGATTGCCACAAAATGCAATATTTGCCCCAAATAATTTTTTTCAAAATGTAATCTATATTTTTGACTCACAGTAGCCACCTTTTGCAGATATGACAGCTGAACACACTCGTGGCAGTCATTCTACAACATAAATCAAATATTGTTTGGAAAGTTCTTCCCAGCAGTGTTTCAGACGTTCCCACACTTGTAGGTTGCTCTGTCTGGTTCATCCCAAACCAGCTCAATGGGGTTTAAGTCTTTGCTGGCCATTCCATGATTTGAAGCCTATCGTCTTGCTCTTTTCCTTTAAGGTAGTTGTGACACAGCCTGGAGGTATGTTTTGGGTCATTATCTTGCTGTAGAGTGAACCCCTGACCAACTGAGCGTACACCACAGGGTTCTGCATGGCACTGCGAAATGCTGTGGTACTAGTTTTGGTTCAGGGTGCCACTCACTCTGTGCAAGTGCAAGCTTCTAAAAGAAATTAATACATTTGTATGGCTGTTTTAGACTTTTTTTTAATAAACATACTTGGAATTGACTGGTTGAGAAGTTTTACTTCACCATTATTAAGTTATAGTTTCAGCTGAAATAAACTATCATGTCTGCACAGCCTGGTTTGTGAACTAATTTCACATGTATATTAGTGCAGTAAGACCATGCTCTTCATGCCTGAGGCATCACAGGAGTGTAGGTGGTACCTTGACCCAGGGACATTTTTGCTTTGCCTGTTAAAAGTAGTGGTAAGTATTCATTTTCACTCAAAAACTAAATTCTGGAAGCAAATTCCACTTCTCATTCAGTTTACTTGACTAAAAACACACCTAGCAGCCTATTACAAGCCACCACTGCACAAGGAAATGCACAGATAGGCAGGATTTCGGGGCCAGGGATCACAACGGTATTTATAAACTGGTGAGGGAAACAGAATGTATTATACAGTACACCAATGACAGATATCGCTAATAAAATATAAAGACAAAACATTTCCCAAAGCTTTATAGGATTTCTTTAAAAATGCAAACAAGTACACTGTATGTCTTTAGGCAGGAAATTCATATGTCCAAAAGAAACATAACAGAACTGTAATGAGAGTGCTGTGTAGATATTTACAGTCTGCTTTACCTCCATTAGTGAGGTACTGTAAGTGGGTCAAACAAGATACACCTGGTCAGTTGGGTAAAAAAGCCTGCTGGCCTGGTTGGGTACAGGGTGAGCCCCTTGCCTGCTGTTCAAGTGTTTAAGGGTCTGTAGGTTGTTAATGGAGGACGTCAATTATAGGCATGCACTCATTTGCAGGACAAACCATGTTGAAACTAACTTATTTCACAAATGAAATCCAGGTAATGTACGCTATATTGCCAAAAGTATTGGGACTCTCCTCCAAACCATTGGATTCAAGTGTTCCAATCACCTCCATGGCCACAGGTGTATAGGACAAGCACCTAGGCATGCAGACTGCTTCTACAAACTTTTATGAAAGAATGGGTCACTCTCGGGAGCTCAGTGAATTCAACAGTGGTACCATAATAGGTGCTACCTGTGTAATAAGTCCATCCATGAAATTTCCTCACTACATATTATTAAACGGTCAACTGTTGTATTATAGTGGTATTATAACAAAGTGGAATCAACTGGGAACTACAGCAACTCAGCCACGAAGTGGTAGGCCATGTAAAATGACAGAGCGGGGTCAGCACATGCTGAAGCACACAGTGCACAGAAGTCACCAACTGTCTGCAGAGTTAATTGCTACAGACCTCCAAACTTTGTGTGGCATTCAGATTAGCACAACAACAGTGTGTACAGAGATTCATGGATTGGGTTTCCATGGCCAAGCAGCTGCATCCAAGTCTTACATCACCCAGTGCAGTGCAAAGCGTCGGATGCAGTGGTGTAAAGCACGCCGCCACTGGACTTTAGAGCAGTGGAGACGTGTTCTCTGGAGTGACGAATCACGCTTCTCTGTCTGGCAATCAGAGGGACGTGTCTAGGTCTGGCAGTTGCCAGGAGAACAGTACTTGCCTGACTGCATTGTGCCAAGTGTAAAGTTTGGTGGAGGGGGATTATGGTGTGGGG
>JABJVR010008674.1:0-10459 GCA_025773905.1 Chitala chitala | reverse complement strand
ACTCAATAAAGGGAAAACCACAAAGGGATGTGATGTCACAGCTCCCATTACTGACTCAATAAAGGGAAAACCACAAAGGAATGTGATGTCACAGCTCTCATTACTGACTCAACAAAGCATACACCCCTTATGATGACTGAGTTAGATGGACAGATTTTCTAATCACAGGTTTCCTGGCATTATCATTACTCTTGGCTGCCTGATGGGTCAATGGCTAAAACATCAGCCTCGAATACACCAGTCTATTGGTTCAAAGCCCACCCAGCAGGTGTGTCCTTGAGCAAGACACCCAGCGCTAGCTCATTATAACATGTATGTGAATTCTGTAAATTTCTTTGGATAAAAGCGTCTGCTAACAGAATAAATGTAAATGCATGTTCTGCCAAAAAAGCCTCTAGATGGGGGTAAAAAAAAACCATGTACTACATCACATTGCATGAAGGTGCCACAATTTATGCAAGTAAAACTATTATGATTTAAAAATAATAACAAGAGAAGATCAGAGTGCAGAAGATGCACTGGAGAACAAATGGCGTCACTCTGACTTACGATGCAATGCTAGCGCTTGCATTGGAAGGTGTGTGAGCACACGCACACACACTGACAGACAGCAGATGCAGTCATCTTTCGACCTGCCCCTCCTCCATTCCTCCATAAGTGTTGGAGTAGTCAGTGTTGTGTCTCTACCTCCCAGGGTTCGTTTGGCAGTGCACACGTTGAACTCATCTTATTTCAGCTCCCCCTTCCTGGGACCTCAAACCTGCTCATTGCTTCCCAAACTTCTGTTAACAGATTTGTGGGGGGGTTGACAACTGTCCCCTGTTGAAAGGTCACAAGACAACCGAACATCTTCGCCCACGCTACGCTCTTCAAACGGTACAAGTCTGCCACCTTCTCAGGAAGACACAAGTCACTGGCCCCTGTGTGTTTTATTACAGCAGAGCGTGTGGGGTGGGGTTTTAATGCACTGGTATGTTGCCTGGCAACCAGGTAGTTCCCTGCCACTGCTCTCCCCTCTGAGGTTTCCCTACACACTCCAGATTCAGAGGAAACCCAAACACTTCCTCCTTGCTCTGCCCTCTCCTGGGCAGAATGGCAACACCTTTCGTCTCCCACTACTTAACGCCAGCTGACAAAGAATCAGAGCAACCCAAGGTGGGGGGGTGACACCTAATTACCATGAAACAGTCTTGGCTCCGCCTCATTACTGCATGCCTGCTCATCCTTCTCTTGGTCTTACACACGACCGAGAGTGGCCGGCAACATGCAGATCGCTTCCGATTTAGCGCTGACGCGCGAAAAGGACTGCAGGAGACCCTCCGTCTGCGTCGCCATGACAACCCCATCCTCCAGCTGACAAAGGCCTCACCCATGAAAGTGGTTTTTGGAGGCAGTCTTCATTTATTAATCACTTTCTGATTAATAAATTAAGATTCACACAAACACATAGCTCTTCCAGTAGAGCAAGAGTCCCAAATAAAATCCCTCGCACGTGTCCTTTCCCTCATGGACATGACCATGGTCATCTAGTAAAACCATGCAACAAGGAACCAGCCCTGCCCTCTTACCAAGCTGCAAAGTGGGGAAGACAGGGATGAAACAGATGTCCACACTGAAGCACCGTGAATGAAAACACACGAGTAGCTAACATAGTTCAAGAAAACTTAAAACCTGTTCATACACCAGCAACCTATACAACTGTTACTGGTCACATGTAACAGTTTCATCAGGGAGATAAGCGTAACTCTAAGCGTAACTACGCTGCACATCTGTGGTCTCCTCAATCCAATGTTCACCCATTCAATGTCACGAGCAGAGCACATGCACAGAGGGAGCTTTTCCTAGCAGCATAGCCAATTTATGCACAAACGACAAAAGGGCACACAAGTGAACGTTCAAACTGAAATCCGCCTTGCCATCATCCTTCGCATTAAATAAACACGACATTTTTACAGCCGATTAAATCCCGCAGCTTCGTGTGAACGGTGAGGCTTCGTCGTAGGATGTGCAGGAAGTGGCTCAGCAGGACTGGGAATGACAGCAGTGGTTCATTTACTGTCCCAGGTAATGATCTTTCTGACGCTGCTGGAGTTTGCCACATCTGACCATCACAGAACACTGCATCTATCTCCTATGTGACCCTAACAATCTAAGACTAAATAATTTCAGCACAGGTTTAGCTAGTTCCTAAGACTAGCTATGCTCGTTCTGCAAAACCGATTACTTCAATGAGTAAGATCCCTTCCCAGTAAACTCTTCCCAGAGTTGTCCATGAAGATTCTCAGTCATCCAGGTGGAGCTGTCTGGAAGTTGAATCATGTCAACTGGACTTCTTTCTTCTTGATAGGAAAGTTTCACTACTCATCCAAGAAGAAGCTACTTGAATAAAGAAGCTACTTGGGTGAGTAATGAAGCGCTCTTATCAAGAACAAAGAAGTCCAGTTGAAATGATTCAACTTCCAGACAGTCTTCCCAAGTTACATATATTTCCATAGCTACTTCCTTCTTACAGAGTAAGGTCCTAGCTACTAGTGTTCATTTTCAATAAAGTACTGCAAGCTCTAACCACACTATTGACCATGCCCTCAGAAAGACAGTATGTCACCCAATGGGGAAAAAAGCTTCAAGTAAATTCAGTGGTCTACTTTGATAAGTGGAGCACAGGGAAAATGCAAAGTCTTCTGACCAATCAATACTCAACTTGTTTTTCAATTACTTCGTTTGCCATCCCTTTAGTTTATAGGTGGCAGTCGTGCGTAAATATCTCCTCCTGGAACATACCTCAGTGCACCTGAAGCTGCTCAGTCGAAATTTATGGTTTCTCTCAGAACAGCTTGGGGAGTTCCTGCATCAGCTGAGGCAGGTAAAAAACATGCCATGGTTGGATACAGTTACATCTGAATACAGACCTGTTAGCATGTCCCATTCTTGATAACAGATTCCACCCAGAGGAGCTCAGAAACAGTTGTCAACATATATTGATAAATTAAGTATAAATAAAAAAAATTTTAAATAATGCAGAATAAGAGTAACTCCTCAGACTGACCCTTTCTGAAATGTCATGGTCGACGAGGAGCCGTGGAGTCTGCTGCGTCCATGAATTCAGGCGGGTAAATGATGTGTGGTAAAGACTTGTCTTACCAAATTAGGCATTTGGATCAACTGTAGGCCACAGACAAATCTTACGTCTGGCAGGCCTTGCAAAGCACTTCAGCCAAAGTGAAAGGCCAGCCTGTTAAGTAGCAGCACTTGTGGGATCAACTTTTGTAGCCATCTGGTATATTTTAAAAACCAAAACATCAGCATGAACTCAGGAAAAGGAGGCCCTTATGCACTATGGGAAAAGACCTGAAGTCATTTCCTCCAACACAGACCAGCTGGTAACATGGTGTTATTTTCTATATTATCAGTTGGTTCTATAAAAGACAGTTCAGTTTACAAATCCCTCAGTGTAACTTGCTAGCTATTTATGCAGGTGTGTATATTTCTCAAGGGATGGTAGCAACATGCTTTTCTTGTGGGTAAAGTTAGCAGCCGTCCCCCCAGAGGCTGAACCAGTAACTTTTCCCTTCACTAAGTGCCGACCCAATATGGAAATAGAAAATGAGACTTCATTATCGCAGAAACTTGCGGCAAGACAACCTGACTGCTATGGGCTCCCAGGTCATTTGCGTCACTTAATAGAAATGTAAGCCTTTAATAGAGTAAACACGAAATGTACAAACATCTCAGTTTCTATGTAGCATTTATAATTTAAAGAACAGGAAAGAATTGAAAGAATCGTGAGCAAACAGCTTTGGTTGTTAGGCTTCATGCACAGTCTCTTACATGCACTCAGTCAACAAGATAAGAAAACATCCAGCCATCCGCATACAGTTATGTAATTATGTGCAAACCTGAAAAATCATGAAGCAGACAGATGAACACTGAGACTGAGAGTGAGAGAGCGCAAGGAGAGAAGACAGCCATGAGGATTATAGTCTTTAACCAGTAATCATCAATCTTTGGTTTAAATGAAGCACAATGGCTGATGAAGCACTACATCAGGGGTTACGTGGGTGAATCTGATGTTAGCATCGGCTGCTGCCGTTGCCACGACAACTGCCCGGCAATGCTGGCATTCTGAGACACTGCTTGGAGAAACACTAGTAACCCAGGAGATTTATTAGCTTTAGATATCATAGCAATGGCCACAGGAGGGGGGAAACCATGAGTATATCTGTTGTTACTATGTCATAATTGGCAAACCAGTTCATGAAAAACAAGACAGCGTAACCCAGGGATTTCCTGTACTGATCCTGCGGGAGGGGAAACACAGGTTACACATTTTAATTCCCATCAAACATGTAACAACCTCAGCCTTGCAGAGGCTTCAGATTTGTCCCACTAGAAGAATAATAAGCTCAGTCAAGTATTTAAGTGCTCAGATGGAGAAGGAAACCATGGGTTAAAAGCTCCCCTTACTCTACCCAAAACCTAGAGTCCACTGGTGCCTAGCAACAACTACCACTTAGGAAGGGGGACTCCCTAGCAACAAGAATTAGTCCTAGTGAAAAAATGACGGACTGGGGTCCCCAAGCAATGCTGCATCACCACACCTATGCTCCAGGTGCTCATGGGACCAAGGCTCCAAGAATGCAGGGAGCTCTGGTTTTGTCTCCATTTGAGAGCGAGGTGGGCTACACACATGCCAACGGCAACGCAAAAGCCTTCCAGCACCACCATGTTCATTACTTGTTTACACAGGGAAACAGGAGCATACTCTGACAGCTCCTCTACACTCCACATTGCTGGATGTTTGTCTCCGCAGTAAAACACAGGTACACACACAGACAGGAACTCTGACAGATAGTCTAGGCTTTTGGATCATTTAGATGCATTTTATTTTTACAATATTTGTTCCTCCGTGTAACCTAATTACATTTTCAAATTATCGCTTAAAAAGGAGCACTGTAAATATTACTGAACGTGGTATACGTCATGTGAAAAATCAAATCGTTATGTGAAAAATCAAATCGTTATGTGAAAAGCATAATTACAGAATTTACGTATTTGCTTGTTGAACCTCACATGCATAGGCCATAAAATCAGCACCGTCACCATGGAAGATACAGTCTGACCAACAAGTTTAAAGCACCGACACAAAAGTGTAGCCTCTCTGCAAACAGGAATCACAGCTGACTCACTAACCAAATGAGCGGAGGGAGCAACATGTACAAAAAGCTAAAGGCAATCAATGACTGTCTCTGTGTAGCTGTCAGATATGCAGCTAATAAGCTGCATTCAGCTTGACCGAGAGGCATGCAAGTTAGCCCAGCACGTGGCCTCACCCTGCACTGTATTACACGCTTATTTATTTACCTGCCATCCAAACATTTATACTCGGCACATGACTACACGCGTTAGTTACTGCACAAACATTAATACAAACCCTCACCCCTTCTACAGTCATTGAAGTAATGTGTTTTTTTTTTCCAAGTGTCCAACAGCAATGTCCCTTGCCAGACTCTTGTTTGGAGCCATTCTGGGTCATAAGCCCGTGTTTCTAACCAGCTTACTTCGTGCTACACCTCAGGTGGACGTTTCTCTCTGATGTCTGGCCACCAGGGTTTAGCAGCTGAATAGTTACGGCAGTGACTCAGAGCTTATCCAGCGCTCTCAGTGCAAAGATATCTGCAGCCAAAGGAGAGGAAGTCCTGCTCCCAAGGAGGAAAGACCACAAAACTGACAGGAGGAAAGAGGCAGCAAGCTTCGTACTGAGAGGTGACATGTAGAAGAGGGAACTTTGTTAACATGAGGAGAACGCTGTTGTATTCATAATCGTGTCAGATGTAATCGTTCAATTTGCAACTCTGTAGTTAAAACAGTCATTCGGCTTTAAGAATGGCTACAACACATACTCACACACACACAAAGCTGGCCTCAACCCACATAATAACCAACACAATGTCATGACAAACTTACTGCATTACTATGACTAAGTCAGACTGGACTGGTGATATAATTTGAACTCATAGTACAATAGTAGCAACAATATGTAATTAAAACTATTTTAAACTGAGAGAAAATATCCTTCTTCTCTGTTAAGTGCAAATGGGTTTAAAAATTGCATCTTACACTTGTTCCTGCCCCACCCGTTTATCCAGCATTAAGCAAAGGGTCCTGCCATGACCACAGTCACTGCCAATAGACTGGCACCACTGAGACTTGTGCATTCAGGCATGGAAAGCATGGTGTCATTGTTACAGTCTAGTCACAACCCTGCAAATTGTAAACCATGTGGCCCTGTGTCCACCTGTGGAGGTTTTTTCTAAATAATTTAAAATATAGCCCTTTTGTTTTATGCATTTAGTCCATTTAAACAAGTACACTGTGTTTTGATCCTTGGAAAAGGTCATTCACTGAATGGGGAAAAACTACTACTGGAAGATTAAATTTTACTGCAAATTAAATAGGGTAAAAGTAGAGTTTGGGATCATGATCTGGAACATATGTACACTTCTGTTCACTTGGTTTAAGGCCCCCAACATAAGCCAAAATGTTCTGGTGATCATTTAACAGAAGGTAGAAGTTGAATGTGTATAAAATCAAAGTAAACACTCATTGAAACTCAGTTTAAATCAAAATGTAAACAAGTTTCCAGTCACCAAAGCATTAAATTATTCTGTTTATAGAACATAATCCTTCTATTATTTATCTTTTCAAATGAGGGAGAAAATAACAACCACCTATTAGACTGTGTCAAATGTATTTTGTTCAATACATTTTAAAATCTGGCTTTATTATCTTATTAATAATTATTAATTTCATTTTCCTTTATAGCCGCTCTTTAAGAATGAAGTTCACCTCACTGAATTTCCATCTCTCATCCCCTCAGCAAAATAAACATTGTTAAACCTGAGACAAATATTTTGAAATTGTGTATCTGATAATATCTTGTATTTAACTTAAAAAGTTCACAGATAACTCCTTGAGATAATGGGAACTGGGGAAGATAAAGAGGCTCATCTTTAAGCGTTGTCTGCCAACAGTCCTGCTCTTTCAGTTTTGGTCAACACTGCAACATGCAGTAATTGCTCACTTTCAAGTTTCAGATAATCCCCCCACACACACTGAAACTACAGTAAACAGCAAAAAATTTAAATTAAATTCTAAGTTAAAAAGATAAACTTAACAATACGTCCATCCGTCTGCGTTGGTTACACCTTAGAAAGGATATGGATTACAAACCAGCCTGAGGCACCAGCTCCGAGGACGAGTTGTCTGTTTGAGGCAGAAGAACGCTACTGGAGCGAGGGCCGGGTACGGCGGCTGTGCCTCGTCATCTATGACCAGGTCAGGGGCGGCATCGCGGCTGCTCGACCCCCCGGACCCAGTACTTTCCATGGTAGGGTTCCCCGTGCCGCCCCCCTCCTCCTCCTCATCACCCCCGGGGTCTTCGATTTGTTCTGGGTCCCGATCGGAAGCCCAGATGGGTACCCTCACCTCTTCGTTGACCAAGTACTGCTCCGGCTCTCTCGCCTCGCCATCAGTCATGATAGCGCAGCTGGCAACGGGATCCTGTAATAGCAGAGTTGAGGGTCACCCACTGACTGGAGCGAAACAATGGGCGCGCTTTACGCGTACCGCTAGAAGGTTTCTGCTTAATATTGCGCTACAGAAAAGAAGGATTTCTTTTAGGTTATGTGCATCAGTTAAACTGCTTTTCTCGTCACCAATGTACATCTTTAGTTTAATCCACATCGGCTGTTCGAGATCATTTTCATCCTTCACATTTTTCCTGCCAACGTGGGTAGCTGCATACATCCGGAACCAAAAAAGGCACAAATAAGCATTTTATTACACATAAAACGACAGTGGAACTGAATTTAATACCAGCGGCAATTATATTAAAACATCTAAAAATTATTGCTCTAATTTTAATCTCACACAGTTATATGCAGGGGGTACATTACTGCAACATGCACGAAGAGAATGCATACAAAGAAAGCGCAATGATGGCTCTTGGGCTACATAAAGAGCAAGAAGAGTGAGATGACATCAAAAGTTGAAATCTGCTATATTTACCTTTTACATGAGCGGTTGTAAGTTCCCATAAACATCTCCTTTGTCAGTCCACAGCAGGCAGATCCTTCCTGAGGCAAAGCGTGGATTTATTGCAGTTCATTTATGTACTTCCCCCGTAGTTTCTCTCGTTTTAATGTGTGAATCCCGAGGTGCTCACTATAAGTGATGAAATCCAAAATATGTATATATATACAAAAATACACAGTCTACATTATGTGTGCAGTGAGAGTTGTTAAGAACGCGCCCATCACTATCCGTGTGTAGTGCGTCCGCGCTACGCGAGGCTCCCTCTTCTAATGAGACGCAAAACTTCTGGGTTTACCGGCAGCTCTGACACGTGATCCCTGTTCTGAACGAGCAAATTCTGTGCACTTTAGAGCTACACCAGCCACATCAAGACGTGGTGTCTAGTCCAGGGGTCTTTCACATCTTTGTGATCATGTTTCTATGCTTATTTAAAGTACACCTATTAAGACACAAGACCATCCGGACGACTACAACGAAGTACGCACTGTAGTGCTGAATGTTCCGCGGGTTATACTGGAGGACGATACGGGGGTGGATAATTATTGCCTGTAATGGTCTTTTTGAAGACAGACAGTAAATGTAATATTATTACAGTTTGGGTGATAATTTTACTTTTGCCGCTAATGGGATCCGTTGTATCACGAACACGTATCCTGCCTATCCAAAATACATTAACAGTCATGTTGAATGCATTCAGGAATTTTGTCTTTGTAATATTTCACTGGTGTTTTTCGGCTTGATGACTGAATTTCACAAATTATTTTAAAACTAACGTTTCAGGAATACAGTATATGAACTACATAACTACACCTGTAATCGGTCGTTTAAATCGGTAATTTATCACATTGATAAATTACATTGATGTAGAATTTTAGTCTCATAAGCATAAGTGTCAATGATGCGGAGCGGCGCTGCCAGGCTTTCGCTGAAGCTACAAGTCGGCGTACTCTGCACTGTGTAGCGTGTGTATGACGTGTGTAAATTCTGAGACTGACAGTCAGTCTAGCTGCCCAGTCCCTCTCAGGGTTCCTACGCCTCCACGTTTTGGAAGAAGTGCCAGTGCACAAAAAACCCGGCGTGTTTTGACAGTAGTCTCGCATTTGGGCCGCTTTTCAACAGTGACCTATTAATATTTCATTGCTAATCACGCAGCTCCATCCGGTCATTTATGAACGCGTTTATCCGAATTTGTTTATTCTTTAACTGTACAAAATTTTAAAATTTCGGCGCATACAAGTAGCATTCAAAAGCAGTACCGTTGAATAATTAAATATTATGGGCGTTTTAAGAACCTTCATATCCAAGCACTGGGGTAGCCGACAATCTGACTAAATGGTATTTGTAAATTCCATCCCTGATTCGCTGACCACCCACCCACACACTTCCTGCCATTTCGGCCCCGAAAGGAAACCACCGGTTGCAACCATTTGCAGCGTTTGTAACACGATAACTTAAAACGGCATTGCTCGCGCGACTGTAGTAAACACAGTTATGGTCTGTTTTGAAAGCACCACCTGCGGTCTCTTTCCCTCTCTCTGCTTCGTCTAAAAGAACAGAAGGGGTCCTGAACTTTGCTCTGCCTTACAGCCTCCATCATCATGCCTCCCAAACCGGAGTGTGTGTGTGTGTGTGTGTGTGTGTGTGTGTGTGTGTGTGTGTGTGTGTGTGTGTGTGTGTGTAAGGCACTGACACCTTACGTAATCCACAAGTACTGTGTGGTGATACGCAATGTTGGCAGGTAGGCTATGTGTATATATACATAATATGTACACTTCTTCATGAAATTACTTGTATGCAATGATGTGGTTTAGTGTTCATGGGAGAGAGTATTAAACTAAATATGTTTTTTCCAGAAGTCTCCTAGATTGGTCAGATTTGTAGTAACTGGATTTAATGGACAGATGTTGACATTATTTTACATTATTAAATTATTGTAAACACCCTGTTTACATTATTAATTTGTCCATTTTAGGAAGCACAGTCTGTTCTGATTTATATTTAAATAAGAAATCCACCCCAAAAAATGCACTGATCACCCCTACCCCCTCAGGAAGAATGTATACTAAATAATATCACGAGGGAATTAATTCAAATGATTCAAAGTGAGCAGGCAAGGATTTTAAACTGGGCAGACAGAAATGCCGCTCCTCGTTTTACATCCATTTTTAATTCTTCACACTAGAACAGTGGTCCCCAACCACTGGGCTGCAGATCATTTGGAACCAGGCGTTACAAAAATAATAACAGATACACACTCACTGGCCACTTTATTAGGTACACCTTGCTAATTGGACCCTCTTTTGCCTTCAGAACTGCCTTAATTCTTCATGGCATAGATTCAACAAGGTGTTGGAAACATTCCTCA
>JABJVR010008673.1:0-10461 GCA_025773905.1 Chitala chitala | reverse complement strand
GCACAGGGAGAACATGCAAACTCCACGCACACAGACCCAAAGCGGGAATTGAACCCCAGGCCTGGAGGTGCGCGGTGCATAAATATATCATTAATGTAATAGTTATTGCACAAAAATGAAACAGCTGCAGACTTTACATTGTTAAGAAAAATCTAATTTTAAGTTTCATATTTGTATATTGGCAATAAGAGCATTCTGGCAGGTTCCTTAAGATTGAAATTAGGAAATAAAAGTAAATCCAAGTGTACAGATTGGTGTTGGGCAGAAACAGCAGGTAAAATTTATGTATAATTATTTGTTCAAGATGTTAAGGTAGGTATGTGCTGCTACCATATGGTGATCGATACAGAGGTGGGAAACATTCATTTGTTAGAGAGTAACAACAGGTTAAGGGCATCTTCACGTTGCTAAAAACTTTCCTCAGGAGTATTTGTGACCTTTGCAGAACATTATGAGCTGTATGTGTTTCCTAATCTCTTTGTGTCGCTGTAATTGTGGGTATTTATTTGTTTTTATGTGACTAAGACAATTTCAGAAACCTTCTGGGCTCCGTGGTAACTTGTCCTCTGTCAGCTGTCTGACAAACCATCGTGTAGGAGAGTTAATATCAGCTCACTGAACTCAGCAGCCTGCACGGTATAAAGCTGACAGTGCCTTTATATGTCAATATGACAGTATATTGACAGTGGCACAATTTTCATAGTTTTGGCTTGGCATGTCACCGTGATGGACAATTAAAGTGTGTTTTAAGTGTAGGCTTTCAGCTTTAATGCAAGGGATTTTTAAAAAAATATGCTGTTTTGTATGAAGTGTGTAGCAATTACGACCGTTTGTATGTACAGCCCCTCAGTTTTATGGGCTCAAACTTATTGGTCATACTAGCATGATTATACATTAAAAAGTCATATTTAACACTTGGTTGTGAATCCTCTGTAGTAAATGGGAAATGATTGCCTGGGGTCTGGAACCCATACTGTAGGCATCACTACACAATATCCAATCTCTTCCCTGTGGATGCTCTGCTGAACCTTCACTACAGTAGTGTTCGGTTCCTGTGTGTTCTTAAGGCATCTTGCCTTCACATGGTGAAATGCATCCTCAGTTGAAAATGGGCCATGGGATAGACTTAGACATTGTAGGACATTCTACTTCATTGCTTTAAAAAATATTTGGTGGCTTTCACAGTACAGTATGTTTTGGGTCATTGTCCATCTGCACTGTGCAAGGAATTTGAAAGATTTGGGTGAATCTAAGGAGATAATCTAACCTTTGTACACTTCAGAATTCATCCTGATGCTGTAGTCACATCATCAACAAATACAAGGGAATCAGCTCCATCGGCAGCCATACACAGCCGTACACGCCCACACCGTACACACCCACACCGTACACGCCCACACCGTACACAGCCGTACACACCCACACTGTACACGCCCACACCGTACACACCCACACCATACACGCCCACACCATACACACCCACACCGTACACAGCCGTACACACCCACACCGTACACGCCCACACTGTACACACCCACACCGTACACGCCCACACCACAGCACTGCCTCTACCATGCCTCTCAGGAGAGGTTGTACGCATTGGATCACGACCAGTTCCTCTCCTTCTCCATACTCCTTTTTTCACAGCTTTCTGGTATAAGCTGATCTTTGTCTCATTGTCTCATCTGTCCATAGAATATTGTTCCAAAACTGTACAGGCCTTTTTAGTCTAATCTGGTCTTGCGGTAACCCTCTGTTGTTACTTTGGTGAAGCTTCATCTGATTGTTGATATTCACACAGATACACCTGTTTCCCAGAGGGAATTCTTAATCTGGCCAACTGTTGTAGAGGCTTTTTTTTTGTAAAGTTATATAAAACAAATGGCATCAGTTCACTGCCCCCGCCCCTCCCCGTCTTATGAGTCCACAATCCAAATGCCCCTACATCATATTCCTCATGATAACAGATAAAACCATAGCAAACCTGGTTTGCTAAACAAACAAAACAGAGAAGTACGATTCTACTGGTGAGACGATGAAGGCTTTGAAATGGATTTTTAAGAGCTATTGCGCTATTGCACATTTGTTATTTTTATGTGGCTGTGCATTTATTTTGAGTAGGAGCACAAACAAACAAAAATTGGCCGTGTTTTCAGAAAAAGCTCCGAGCCTCACTAGTTTCACTCATTACAAACTGTATTAACAGGTGTAAAATTAGAATGTTGGCTCGAGCTGCTCAAGAGGAAAACCATGTGCTCAACTAATAAATAATATCACATTAAATATAATGAAACGGCCCCAGCTGACATTCACAGTCGCAGCTGTGGAAAAAGTACAGTGTTTAAAGGGGCTGCTGTCTTTTTCTGAAAAAGGGATTTGAGACAGATATGGGGAGCGGGTCTCCTGTCAGGGAAGGTCTGTTTGCAAGATCGACGGTCGGATTCCTCTCCGCGCTAATAGGGATGGTGTGGGAGGCGCTGTCTGTCACAAAATTGTCACACACACCTGGCCTGAGCAGAGCTGCCATTAAAAATACCATGTTTCCTTCCTTAAAGAGCACTCAGTGTCTGGTCTGTCTGCCCTGAGTTTCAATAGCTCATTATGTAAGACTATAAATGCCACACTGATCGCCAGAAACAAAACAGTCCCGCTTATGAGGTGTGTGGAAGGCATTAATGCCGGTTTTAAAGCGACCAGGGAGCGAGGTGACAGCAGAGTGATGTAAATGGCAGGAAATGCAGACAGGGGCCTTGTCTTGGAGATGACAGAAGGGCTGTTTTAATCAGCAATTTCGTCACGAAGGGGTCTAGTTCTCTGGTTTAGCTCATTACGGACTAATCTTCATTCACTTTCCTACAAGTATTTCCTCGTGCTCATTACTGAGCACCCGCCAGAAACCGTTAGCGCCTCACCTTCCTGACTCCAAGCTGAGAGCCCTGACGGTTTCCCTGTGCTGACGCAACTGTTCCTCTTAGATTTTAACGGGGAAATCTTTTTTTTTTAAACTTATTCTATTTCTGTATTTCTTTCATTTCCTTTTGAGTGCACTTGAAATACATTACACATCTTAAGTTAGCCAACTCACACCCATAATTACAGCCCTCTGCAGCTTTTAAAATCAGACTGAGTCTGCACAGCATTAGAGTTCAGGATTTAGCACACGATATCCTAAGGTTTCACTTGCCCATGTTTTACTGATGAATGCCTGCTATGTATACTGATATGTTCAGGTTTTGGTTTCTGTCTAACCTGTTAATAACTTCATTACCTTCTTTAAAAAAATGCCTATTTACATTTTTAAAAGAGTTCAGTTTTGCCCAAAGACAGCCTCTGGTTCAGCACTTGGATTCTCCAGGACCAGGATATTTTCAGGCTCTGGGACTGGGACATATAAACCCTTCTGCTCTCTTCCACTGCTTTGCCAATATACCTCTCTTCCACTACCTGCCTCACCTTTCTTTCAGTATTACTGTTTCACCTTTCTGTCCTCCTGCGTCTCTCTCTCTCTCTCTCTCTCTCTCTCTCTCTCTCTCTCTCTCTCTCTCATAATATCAATCTCTGACCTCTTACCCTGGAACAAGGTCGTGAATGATCTGGAGCCTATCCCAGGTGGCCTAGGAAGCAAGGCGGGGTACACTCTGGGCAGGGTGCCAACCCATTACACACACACACACACACACACACATACACACATATTTTAGATTTTCTAATCCTCCTAATCCTGTTTTGGGATTGTAGGCTTGAAACCCAGTGGAGGACCCAGAGAAAATCCATGCATGCATGGGGAGAACTTACATTTCTCTGTCTGTCTGTCTGTCTGTCTTTCAGTTTCCTCCCTCACTCTCATTCTCTCCCTTTGTCTGTCTCTCTCTCCTTCACTGTAATAGCAGTAACAGTAATAATAAAAGCAGGTGCTGGTGACTTCTGTTAGCTCAGGAGCTTCATGCCAGTTGTAGCCAATGTAAGTACTGCAGATTCGACATAAGTAGCCAATCAGAGCGCCATTACATGACGGTCAGGCCTCATGTTTGTGCTGCATTACTCATGTTCACAGAACACAAGCACAAGAAACCAGGATGTGGGAGCAACCGACTGGCTAAGGAGTGCATTCTTCACTCCGGAGAGTCGAACTCCTACGATGAACAGACGCTCTGTGTCATGCGCTTTCTTTCACATGTTTAAATGGCTTAAAAATATAGCAGCTGCTGTGTTTTTGCTGGAATAACCGCACTGTTTATTTGTTACTGAAGCTTGTCTGCAGGGCACAGAAAGGGGCTCTTTGTACCAGAGCGTGTGCCTGTGTCTTTAATGTAAACAAACCTTGTGACAAACAGTCACAGTGACACTTTCGCGTCACATGCCCAAGGGCCTGAGAGCAGTGACTCATTCGGGGTTAAAAAAAAACAAAAAACAAATCTGCAAACTCACCCCTGCTGGGGCATCAAGCCACTACTGGTATAAAGGCATGGTTAAAATCCACAAAAAATGCATGGCTTGCTTTTCCTGTCCTGAACACACCTCACGTCATGCCCTGTCTGTCATGTTCCGTCTGTCTACCAGGTGTTACTCATGTCCTCATGTCCTTTCTCTGCTGATCATCCCCTCGTTAATGCTCTCTAGCACTGTTTCATTTGTTCTGTTTAATGTGCTTTGTTAATGATATCAGTGTTGTCACCTGTTTCTTATTCTCTGTTCCCTATTTAAACCCTGTCCTTCCTTTAGTTTGCTGCTGGTTGTTGTTATATAGTGTTGTAGTTATTCTGAGTCTTCTGAGTTCTATGGTTAGATATTGTTTGTAAGTACCCTAGTTTGTTTCCTTGTAAATAAATCTCCCTGTTTGCACATTGGGCCTCGCCTCTCTTGCTTCCCCTCATCAACGTTACACCTCATTACTGTCTGAATCTCAATAAAGACATTTAGTGGTTACCGCTTGGGGATATTAGGTTGAATATTTCAGTCTTTCCAGCTGACTAAATTTCCAAAGTTATAAGCAAAGTATTATCATTGATCTAAAGAAGCACTGGAACATTATTCTCTCATTTGTAGCTGAGAGAAGGACCTCCCTGTCAGATCTTAGTATATTTTCCTTGTAACGCTTAATTGCATAATTGGATTATTAATCAGATTAATAGCCAAAATGGCTACACGTGTTCTGGATCTAATGACAAAAAACAGATTGCTTATCCCAAAGCAGGATTACCTGAGCCTCTATACACTCCCCAGCAGGCTGGTATTGATCTCTTCTCAAAGTGGTAGGCTGCGCCTGTTGTCAGACAGCATTCAGCCCTTCCTTATTTGTCAGTTCCACACCATCTGTGATGTGCAGACCTTACACGCTGCCCTTACGGACACCGCACTCATGCCTTGACTAGAGACAAGTCCACTCCTGCCTTCATGTGCTCACAAACTAAAAGCTGGGTTAGTGATGCTGGTTTTTCTTCATTGAGGTACAATAACCTGGGTTAAGCAACATATTACAGACAGTGCCATCCTGCAGTGCCATCCTGCTCCACTCATGGTCACATTAATCAACAACAAGACCCACATGCGTATTGGAGATCTCTCAGCCTATGTGCCAAGCATCTGTCAAAGAGGACCATATATACTGTAGGTATTAGTGAAATAAATGCCACCATTAAACAAAAACTAATTTGCTACAATGTGTCTGCCTTCACTGTGTTCATATCTCAGCATCATAAGCGGGTGACATTTTTTAGGGACGGAAGTTTGATGGTAATTTGGCTGGTGGACATACAGTGAAGTACCTTGTTAAGAACAGTGGAATCACTAGAAACCTGGTGGAGGATGACTGGAATAAGCCTCTCTAGCTGCATTGAATACCATTTAACAGTTTATTACTGAAATCATACAGACATCCAGATAAATTAAGGACAGACACCCCTAATCTGCACTTCAGGCGAGAGGACACCCAAAGACTATTTAATCGGTCTGCTGGCATTGTCCTTGCCACAATAAAGACTGAATGAGCTTAGCAGCTCTCAGTTGGTAAGGATTCATGTTATCTGGCATTTAGAGGTATTACAGGTGATTGTGAAGGCCAGGAGGGTGTTGGCACAGGTTTGTGATGGTCTGCTGCGTAAAACACACGGAAGTAAGTGTGGACGTACTTGCAGAAGTGTGTGCAAGCAGTCTCCTGGGGATAAAGACTCATCACCAGTCTTGTGTGTGAAGGACGGCACATTAATGACAGGAACTTTGACCTCCCGACCTCACTGACCTGCTCTTTAGAACAAGCGGCCATGGAGCACTCTGGATTGCACGCAGTCTCAATGGCAGTCCCTCTTGGCCAAATGCCCATGACTTCCAGAGCTACCTCTTAATGAGTGACTGTTACAACAGTTAAAGTGATTCCTTATCATGTTAATCAACCAGTTGTGGAGAGTACAGTGGAAGAGATTTCATGTGAATATTGTAGGCAAAATTACTGCGCTTCCTCTTGTCCAACCATTGCACATGCACGTCACTGGGCACTTCTAAAAAGTGAATACGTGAGGTGCATGTCCAGACCACAACCCAAATACTACGAGCCATCTCACCTGAACCGACTGGATAAAATAACCCACACCTGAAATAATCGTGAATGCAGATGTGTAATAAACATATTTATTACTCTGAAAGGGGAAAAAAAGCAGACACATTCTTTGTTGTGTTCAGTGAAAGAAAAGTCAGAGAAGCTGCATCTGCCTGAAGGGTCCTTTTTAAAGGAGCGACAGAATTATGTTTTCAAAGCCAGCTAGAGACAAACACGAAAGGGAGCTGTATTCATGGTGTGTTTGTGAGAGCCCTGCTTACCTCCACGCCTCACAGGAGTCTTCCTCCCGATCCCCACAGATCACTGACTGTGACCACAGGTACCAGTAATTCCCATGCTCAAAATCGGAGCACCTATCCTCCAGATTTTGGAAAAAGTTAATGAATCTTCCTTTACAAGAGTCTACAACCTTAACCAGTTGTCTGATGTTTTTATTGCACGTGGCATTCATGTGATTTCTACCTACCTTCAGCTGAAAGAATAAACTCAACCCACTGAGAACTGAGACTGCAATGTTCTACCACTGACAGCATGAAACTGAAATTTCTTGCTCTTAAAATCTGTAGACTCAGTGGACCTACAAGCCTGCAAATGCAAAGAGAAGAGACGTGAACGGGGTTACCCACGTGACTGATGCAGTCTTTCTGCTGTGTCTAACATTCACTACTTCCTGGGACTAAAGGATATACGACAGTAATCCTCACATGTGAAGAAATGCCTGAGCAACCACATCTTCTCTCAAGGTGGGGTGGAACAGAACTGGGAGGAAAGAAACAGGAGAAGTAAAAAATCATCTGCACTGCTGAACTAAAATGGAAGCCTGACAAGACATACACAAGCTCTCCTGAAAGCAACTCTATTTCTAACTCTCATGGACTCCTTTAAGGTGGACAGAGAGCAGCAGAGGTGGAACAGAATTTCAGTTAACTTTCAGCTGCTCTCCATGACAGGGTCACCACAGCAGATCGACTGGCATCTGCTTAACGAGCCACACATTGACTTGGCACAGATTTTTATGCCGCATGCCCTTCTTGACACATCACACCCACCCCAGTTTTACTCTGGGCTTGGAGCTGGCACTGGACATGCAGTGCCAGCAGGTGAGATTCAAACCCCTGACCTTAGAGGTACTAGCCACTGCATCGCCTATTGAAGGTTGAACACAACGTGATAGTTATTTAAGCTTGTAACACATGCCACTGACAAGCAGATCTCACTGTCACTGCAGGGGACATTAAATGAGAGCAGCAAATCGCATCTGAGCAGCAAGTAAGACTCGTGTCTATTCACAGCCTGAGCAAACCTCAGCCCATGTTGTTCTCTCTCCACACTCAGCTGGCATCACTGAAACCTGCTAACTGCCTGACATTAAAAGGTTCCTGTAATCTCTTGCTCTTTTCTCACTGCACTCTGTGAAGCAGTGGAGCTGAGCAGATACCCCCCCCCCCCCAACCTTAGCCGTCAGGCAGTCAGGATGTTCTATTTTTCACTGTCCCATCTGTATTTAAAGTTTACTCTTCAAGCTCTGCCTACTGCTGGCTGTGCATGTAAATCACTGCTTCTCCAGTTCAACATCAGTCATTGTTTAAAAACAAAGGAGTGTCAAATAAAATGTACTCTCTATTTATTAAAGGAGGTCTTAGCATGACTCTCCCCACATGCAACAACAGCAAAACATACTGCCCCCTTCTGGCACAGAGGGTTTACACTGCAGTGGACTGCCTGTCCAATATCATAAATTACCCTTATGAATAAACAAGGAGCTTCGAAATCAGGGGTACTCGTGTGTATGTTCCTATGTTTTTGAGTGTTTGTGTGTGTTTCTGGGCACATGTACTTAAGTGTATGCAAATTTGTCTTTGTGTGTGTGTGTGTGTGTGTGTGTGTGTGTGTGTGTGCGCATGCAAGTTGCAGGCATGCGCATCTTTAACTGTTTATGCTTGACTCTATATACCAACAAAAGATTTAAAAACCAAACACCATTAACCAGGAAAAATTTGTCATTTAAAAAATTGTCTTCCTTGCAGTAAATGTTTACTAAGAATCAGCATGCCAAGGGAAACAGATGGGGGGGGGGGGGTGCTGAAAGTGTACAGAATAACAATAAAGAGAGAAAAGGAGAACAGCTCCATTTATGACTCACGCCCAGGCAGAGAGGGGAAATGAGCGCTGTGGATCTGACTGGCTGGTGAGCCATATTTCTTAGGAGGCATTAAAATTCTTGAAATATGTCCTGCTGAATGAACTCACGTGTACTTTCAATGGCTTATGTCCAAAGCAGCATCGAATACATGTTATACAATAGCGCTAAGCTAAAAGCTACACCTATGCCTTAGCACAGGCTGCATCTACATCTGGTATTGTATACTAATGTGAATCTCCTTACATCTTAACACAAATCTTCTTTTTTAAAATTAAGTTTGTGTTCAGGTCTTTTTTTTAATCTCTTATACACTTTACTTTTGACCTGCAAGCCAGCTGAGAGAATTGAACATCACGAGGCCAAGGACAAATCAAACCGTTAAGATCTCTTCCCCAAGCATAATAAACCCTGTCACCAATTCGGTCAAAGACTGCTGGTGTACTCCAGACACGCGTAACACAAGTCACACAACGACACTGCTATTTACATGTTATCATTATAGCTGATGTGGAGCATCAAGATAAATTAATAAATTAAAAAACCATCCAGAGTCACTTAGAGGGAAACTGAACTGCAAGGGAAGTTCAGCACTCAGAGGTAAACTGAACTTTCGAATTAATGGTGCCTTAAGCTTATGAGTTGAGTGACAAGACAGGCTGGGTCGTGATCAGAGGCATATTGCAGATCCTTTAAGTGGCATTTCCAGCGGACTCTCACACTTCAGCAGGCCCCGTGGGGCAAATCAATGAGGTGCTTCTCAAAAGCAACCACAAGCTGCAGTTTCAATTTATTCGGCAACAACAAGGTGAATGAACACTTACTGCGTAGTACCCCCTAGTGGTCAGTATAGGGGAATGATATGTTGACAATCTTCCAACATACATCTGCTTAGGTCTCCACAAGGGACACAACCAACAAAACAAAATAAAAGTGATATTGCTCTGCCCACACACTCTCTGAGGGCAACAGGATATTACTGCCTACAGAGGGAGATGTTAACAGCTCCTTAACAAAACTCCTGATCATTGACCTTCCAGTAGCACAGCTATTGAACTGAGAAAAAGCAGCAGTGACAACAAGCCCATGTCTTAATTATTTCTATTTTCATCAGAGCCATTTTTCAGCTTTAATCTTGGACATGTCATTAAACGCCAGGATAAGGAAATGTTCTCAGGTTATACTATGGACACCCCTGACCTTTATGGTCAGACAAAAGTGCAACAAGACCAGTTGGAACTGAAACATTACAGATTATCAATAGTATGTTTTGATATGTATACATTTTAGTAATCTTGTGAGGTACAGAGTAGCAGAGGGTCACAGAATTGAGCCGAAGTGTTGAGTCTGTGTGTCTTTCTTGGTTTCATTTAAATTCTTTCAACCCTCAGGGTAAAACACAGTCAGCTGCAAAGACCTTGAACACACGCAGGTGGGCATGCTCACACCTGGGAGTACGTGTGTGCGCATTCACAGGCTTCTGTCAACAGTTTGAAGAAATTTTAAAATGAGGCTCCTCATACTTTCTATTACTAATTAACTGACATGCTTATAACATTTTTAAAACGTTCTTGAAAACAGGAAACAAAGTAATTTCGAGATTTCCATGGAAAACTTGGCTCAACTAAATTGCACTTTGGACTCTTGTTTTTTCTGTCACTTGACAAACAGTGACAGAAAAAACACGTCAACGTCCACACACACACACACACACACACACACACACACACACACACACACACACACACACACACACACACACACAAAA
>JABJVR010008672.1:0-10461 GCA_025773905.1 Chitala chitala | reverse complement strand
GTACAGCAGACACATACATACAGCAGACAGTACAGCAGACACATACATACAGCAGACACATACATACAGCAGACAGTGCAGCAGACAGTACAGCAGACAGTACAGCAGACACATACGTACAGCAGACAGTACAGCATTCCTTCATATTGCACTGTTTAGGGTGCGTATTGCACTTGGGATGAAACCATCCTTCAGTCGTGTGGTCCGAGTCCAAGGGGCCACATAAGAGCTTGGGCCTGCCGTGGAGGGTCCGGCCAATAGGCTCAGCTCCATTCTGCTAAATATTCATTTTATCACTCTACAAAAAAGCTTTAAATTGTATAGTTTGGATAATAGCAAGTATTAATTAGAATTACTATTTTAATTTGTGATCATTTTTACATTACATTTTTTTTCAAATAATACTTTATTAATCCCATAGGGAAATAAAATCTCTGCATGTAACCCACCCACCCACCAGGAGGAGCAATCAGCAGCCACATGCATCACCAGGGAGCTGGCGCTGTGCATCTTGCCCTGGGATTCAGGCTGGGAAGCCTCTGCATCCCCGCCTGATGTTTTACTCACCTGTTAAACAGACCACCTGTTAATCTCTTTAACACACTAAACATAAAAGAACCAGTATTTCACGTTGTTTTTTTTTTTCCCAGAATGTAAAATGTTAAATAAAAATTTAAAAATAGACTGTAGAAAAAATTTCATTTAATTTAAAGTTTTTGTATTTAAATCTGATGTACGAGCACTTTGAGGCACATTGTTGTGAAAGGCGCTATATAAAATAAATTGAATAGAATAGTATGTATTCTTCTTGTTAGCAAGACAAGTGGAATATGAATGTGAAATATGTTAAAGATGAAAAGTAGTTGTTTTTCAGTACAGCAATGCATTCAGAGGATCATTTATTTTTAAAAATTATTTATAAAGGGCATTAAAATGTTAGCAAAAATAAACAATTTCAAATAAAACCTCATCAGGTAAAAATAAGACTTTTCATATATATTAGGGAAAGGGAAAAAATAAGAGAAAAATTTGTCTTTATTCAAACATACATTTTACAGATTTGAGTACTTTGCCTCACCATGCTCACAAACATACTTCAATGCGTAAAACTCATTAAAATATCAATATAAAAATATATTTATTTACATATAGTATAATGTTAAACTGTACCCGTTGTAAACCTGCATTGTGTATCAGTGTTGAAATGCTGAAAAATTTGTTTCTTGTGTGAAAACCTGGTTTTGTTTGGATTCACAAAAGCTGCTCGTTTATTCAATATAGAAAAAACTGCTTTATACTGGGGTCCATCACAGTATGTAAAAAGGATAAACCTGAAATAAATTATAGATGTGAATTTGTGACTGACATGTTGGGATTGAACCTGGAAATTATGTATGTAAATTAAAATTAATTAAATTAAAGCAACTAGATTCAAGACAAATGTTATACTTTCCCCAAGCCTGAAGCCTGTTATCCTAAGAATGGACAAAAGTAAGAGTCAGGATTCTGTGAAGGTGTCAGGTATTGCTACTGTAAATGACTGGAACAGCGTTTCTCAGTTCAGACGCTTGGACTTCGTACTCACCTGACTTCACCAAAAGGACTTTTTAAAGATGAGTCATTTTTAAATGCATCATTACATTACCAGAAGCAATGAGAACCTATCTGCAAGGCGTGACCATGCTGCAAGTTCATTTCAATACCACGTTAGTAATACTAATAAATGTACATTACTCCATTCGTGTTGTTTTGGGAAGAGTCCAGGTCATATTTAAGCAGAATAGAGTTACAGGTAATTTCAAGCACAGAGCCTCACACCCAGTAGTCGAATTGTAAAAAAAAAAATCGGGGGATGGCACAAGGGATGGAACGGGGGGATGACCGTTTTTATTTCAGGGGGGGATGCTACCCCCCCTAAACTCAAGTACTGCTCACACCCAGGTATGCTGAATAAGGAAATGCTGACAATTCAAAATACAAAAAAATTAGGAGCAGCTTCTGTTCTTTCTGCAAGAGCAGTAGTTTACAGTGAGAGGCTGTTCATCATGCAAATTCAAGTTGATAAATTGCTTGTACCTCACCATCTTTCTCTCTTATGCCTTCCAAACAAAACCCAGTACATTTATTAAAGTCACACAAGCTATGGAGGGAGTGAAATGGAGATTTTTTTAGTAAGATTTTTTTTTGTCTTCAACGCATTATGTTTACTACTCCAAGTTCCACAGAGAAAGAGCCCTAACTGTGGACCCTGTCTCTGCACCTTCACTGAGATGTAACTGTAGAAGTTAAATCCCCCTCACACAAGCACCGTGTGGCCAGGAGAAACATAGCACCTCAAAGAACTGATTCATTCGCCTTTTAATGGCAGACTCCTCTTCCAGTCACTTCATGTTGCTTACAACCATTGCACTGTCCCACTCACGGCCTGAGCCAATCTTTTCCATAGAGCTATTTGGTGTGCTACAAAGTAAGGTTACTAGTATAGCAAGGTAAATGGAGTATATTGCCATGGTAATGTATGTGGTGCCCCTGTCTTGCTCTATGCAATATGCTCTGCAAGCTAGCATTCACAGTACTGAAAACCCGGTGTACGCATGAAGAAACACCTTGTTTTGAAGTGAACCCATCTCATCACAGAGGATTGTATTTGTTAAATATTAGCAACAGCTAGCAATGTTACTGGTCTAGTGATGACAAGTAATTAAGTGTGTTGCTTTATCCTTACTACTGGTGAGTACACTATACCCTATAAACCATGTACTAGCACGAGAGTACAAGTTCTGTTTGTGTCCATCACTGCAGTTATTGTAATGAACAAATAGGAGGACCTCAGGTTGTGATGCACTGGTGTGATGTGAAAAGTGTGAATATGCAATGTTTTTTTATGTCCTGACAATATCACACTGAAACATGATTTGTACGGAAAAAGAAATAAAAAAAGATTTTCATTTTTATTCAGTTTTCTCAAAATTTCCCAAAATAATATGTACAATGTAAAATAAATTACTGTTAAATTTATGTACAACTACCTGGTCAGCTCAGACATTCCACTTGTTAGAAACCGAGAATTCATAAAACCCTTTAGGTCATATATTTATATATGCAAGCAAAAAAAAAAAAAAATAAAAATCTAAAATTTTAAATAATGGATTACTATAGATATCTGTAATGTCAGACTCAGGTTTCAGTAACATCATCTTTGGTTGTTACATACAAATCAAATTAATAAAAGCTGAAGTTTGACTTAGTCTCCACTTTGCCATGGTGACAGTTTCCAGCACCAAGGTACCTCCATTTTTACCTGAGCATATGAATGGAATTTAGACTGTCTCAGAGGACAACCCAACAGCTGCTTCACTGATTATGGTATGTCCTTGTTCGGACAAGGTGGTGCTGGTTTGCGTATGTACCGTGTTGCCACAGCTATTTGCAACTTCATGCCTTGCAGACAACATTGATATACTCATCATGTACAAAGTTCACAAAATACTTAATTTAGAAAATTCATTTTAAAGTTTTTGTTTTTTCCTGGATGCAGCATTGCATTACTGACAGTGTAAGTAACAAAAAAGAGGTTAAAAATGAAAAGTCAATTGTTTACTGTGATCTTAAGTGCAAAATATATCCCATCATGACCCTTATCTAGGCTTTGTATAAAGCATCAGTCATATTTGCACCGATTGTCAGCTGAATGTTTAAATTTTAAAAAGTGCATTTGTAGGATAAAACATGACCTGACACAGAGAAAGTAAAATGTATGATTCCAGATACTTCCTGTCTGAAGTGTGTTTCATGTCCCAATTCTCAGTGATTTACAGTACTTGAACAGGCCATTTTGCTATTTGTGATGCTGAGCTGTTTATGCATCGGTCCCATTTCTGTGGCAGCACCATTTAGATCGCACGTGCTTTGTGACCTGTTACATGGCCAGACAGAGAGGAAGAGGAACACTTCCTACATTGTGGCCCTTCCGGTTGTGTGATATGTGCTCTAGACATTTCTTCCTGATAGACAGGCCCTCTCCAGTCCAGCTGGTCCTGTCTATGGACCCCAAGACATAAATTCCACTTAGCGTCACAGTGGGCCCTTTTCAGCTAGGTCTTGAGCTCCTGCCGGATTTGTGCACCAAATAAGCCTGGCTCAGACCAGGTATTAATAGCACCATTTGGGAAAAGACAGGCAAGGCCAATGGTTTCCGTCCCCTGATTCAGCACCGAGGGGGGGTGTCTGTGCACCCTAAGCTTCTGCGTACGGTAGGTGGTACTGCTCCTCTCTCTTGTTGCACCGCTTAGCCACTATAGCCAAGTACAGAACCAGGAGGATGATCCAATAACAGCAGTAGAGTACAGCCCCAGCAGTGAGGAGGGCCTTCTCTGTGTCACTGAAGGGGTCCTGCGTCTCACAGTAAATGGTGTAAGCCATGCCACCTAGCAGCACAAGTGCCCACACAGTCACTGGCACAGCGCCAATGAAGTTGACCACAATCTTCCTGCGCCCAGAGGTGCCCCAGCCAGCTTTGTTGATGGTGAGCAGGGCAAAAATCTTAGCAGGAAGCAAGCTGGACATGTAGAGCAGAGAGTAGAGTGACATGAAGATCATGACAAGGCTACCACGCAGGAAGCAGGCGTACGTGGCCTTCACCATGCCCACCAGCTGCACTGTGAGCAGAAACAGGAGTATGTTCCAGAGACGCCCGCGGTAGAACAGGTGGATCACGGTGGCGACGAGGAAGAAAGGGAAGAACCCTGTCACCACAGACTCGTACGTCATCCACAAGTTGTGCTTGTGAAACCAGAGGGCGTTGTAGAGCCATTCCCGAAAGTAGGACTTGCTCCAGCGTGTCTGCTGGTTCAGCCAGCGTAGATAACGAGTAGGCGTCTCGGTCTGGCACTTGGCACGGGCTGTGAACTTGGTTTTGTACCCTAAGCTTAGCACACGGTTGGTCAAATGCCGGTCATCGCCAAAGCTGCACTTGCTGCCCAAGAAGGTCTGGTTGTACCAAGGCTCCAGAAAGTGCTGTAGCAGGGAGTTGCGGTACATGCCAAGGGGCCCGCTGATGCACTGCACACAGCCGAAGTACGACTGGCAGGCACGCTCTATGTTAAAGGCCATCCAGTATCTAACACTGCTCAGGAAGGAGATCCACGAGTCGTACTTGTTAAGGATCTGTTGGAACAGGCAGGAGATACTACAGCATATAGGGAGATCACTGGACAGATTTTACAAAGAATATTTCGTTATATTGACTTTTCTGCCACTTATAGTGATATACAGGCTTATTCATGAGTACAAAATTGCCAGAAATGTATGTATGTACCTAAAGTGCAGGATTACCACAACAGATCTTAATTTCATTACAGATATTCAAAGGTTTGTAATGTGAAACAAAATCCATAAAGACAACGTACCTGTACATCACCACCCACTCCTCCCACCTGTGAATCCTCTTCTAAAATCTTCAGCATCTCTATTGTGCAGGCAGGATCCAAAACTGTATCCGAATCACATACCTACATGGGAAAGATATATACATGTAACCGATTTGATCTTCAGTTAGCTACATTGTCCAGTAGAAATCCATAAAAAGTCAGAGAACCAGTCATCATGCTACACCAAAAACCTACGCCTGAGAAACTGAGTCCATGCAAGTTTGTGTTTTTATGTTCTAAAGAGAACTTAGTTCTTTGGCGTTGTTCCTGTCAGAAATTTCCAAAAAAGAAACCAAGAATCATAAGTAGGGTATAAAGACCAGTGGAGCAGTAATAACACAGTGTGCCATGAGTATTTCAAACCTACACTTCTCCATACAAACTAGCACTTTCTTTTCCCTAAATGTGCCCAAAATGAGAAATCAAATGCACAAGAAAGTACCTGAGGTATGATAACCAAGGAATGGAAACTACCCAAACAATGCAATGGACTTGGACTTTACAAAATACAACATTGCTGAGACGCATTACCAAAATTGCAAGAAAATATTCAAAATACAGCATCTATAATGGTCTAGGAAATTCACAAGTTTCATTATGTAATGGGCTAGGAAGTATGTTGCATATTGATTAGATGAGAGAGAACTTCAGCAAACAGTGATACAGGTGATGACAGCTCAGGTATGAGGGGGTGTTGACAGCCCACAGGTGTGCAGTCCAGACAGCACTATGAAAACCTTAGTCTGGATCTCTCATTCTGAATATCATTGTTGCAATTATGTATTAACACTTCTGTCAAGGTTGAAAGAGAAGTTAAGTTGTTTAACATAATTTCTGTTTGACACAAAAAGATAAAAAATCATCTGTCTGAATCTAGCATCTGAGATATTTAGTACAGAAGTCTCTCACATGAGTTTATACAAGAATAGAGTGGTATCTGAATGGATGATACTAAAAACTCAGAAATGTTTGTGAACCTGACTCAGAAACAATTCTTCCTCCAAGGAAAAGATCTGGGGAAAAAACTACTTTGATCTGCACCTGGTGCCACTTAGAGTTCAGCGCAGGTCACAGGTCAGAGAGGTAGGACAAATGGAGCACACAGAATATAAACAGGACTGACTGAATGTACACAGTAATAATAAAAGAGACAGTGTGTCTGCCCATAACAGGAGAAAAACTGTTCAATGCAAAACAAGCATAAATGTCCCCTAACTGCCAGCCAACACACTTAATTGTTTTACTTTAATAAAAGCAGTCTCAGAGCAACTTACTGGCAGGGCTCTTGGTTAGGCATGGCATTGCAGAAAACAGCCCAAAAAGTTTATTGCATTAGTAGGCTTATGTGTTAGAGTTACAAAAACACTGTGTGAAGGCACTGAAAGTACACCCAACACCCAGGTGCAGGCAGGTGTTACTAGCTGGAGACCTTTGCTGCCACCAGGAAGTACATAACACCCATGAGGTTGGGATAATCATCAAACATGTCAGGTAGAACCACTCCAGTTTACTGGAATTACAGAATCAATTATACAAACAGCAGTAGACACAAAGTATATAAACATTTTGACAAAATGTGTGACTTACCTGCACGTAGTCCACCGTGTTTCCGAGGGCTCTGAAGGCCGTGTACATGACTTCTCTCTTCCCACCCCACTCCTGCATGATGCAGGAGTAGCGGCAGTTACGCACCAGCCTAACCACGCGAGTTGCCTCATCTGCCCGCATGCCCTCAGAGTGGTAGTTGCCCTTCCACACAATGCTCCCAACCTGCTCCGTGCCCATGACTTCCTGGAAGATGTCCATCATGTATGAGTCCTCAGGCCGGTTCCCATCCACCACCAGCACCACCCTGAGGCCAGGAAAAGAAATGCGGCGGATGCTGCGTAGACATTTGCGCAGGTAGTCTGGGTCCTCCTGGTAGGCAGCAATGCAGAGTGCCACAGAGCGACACAAGTGTTGTGGCTGGGAGGGACCATGCATTCGCTGGTGCTCGAGGTAAGCGAACAAGCTCTGAAGAAAGAGGTGCAGGGCTAGGATGGCCCCATATAAGCCAAATGACAGGTAGTGCTGCTCTGTGTGGATGAACTGGTAACCTGTCACGTAGGCCAGTAGGATTCCCAAGAGGACGGCAGTGGCAAAGAGGGTGGTGCCCACAATTCTCAAAACTGTCCCACAAGAGGGCATCTAACAAGAAGAGGGAAAGTAACAGACAAAAAACAAAAAGATATACCACTAGTATAGTATACCGTTCACAGTATAGTGTATAGTATATATACTCTGTCTATACACTTAAGTTCAGATATTTTACTATAAAATTACTTAAATAAAAGTCAGTCACCCATTGTAACAGTACTTGTGTATGTATAAAAGTATGTTATAACTGTAGCTACGTATCAAAACAATTGAAAGGAATGGTAAAAGTATGTCATTAAAAAGCTGAATATACTGCCGCGCTGGAATCGGGAAAGCTGCTTATATACTTTAACCCTTTTTTCCATGGAGTTGAATAAGGATTGAATTGCCATACACCGTGTCCTGACTGAAGTCAATGACTGGGGAAAAGATCTTACTTTCAGTGATTTGCTGTATTATTTATAACAGAGCAATAGATAAGGTGCGTATTTGCGTATTTACGCAATTTAAAAACGGTGGATACCCAACTGTTTTCAGATTAAAGCGTACTTATACGATGGTAAAAAAAAAAAAAAAAAAAAAAAAGAGGATACGCAAATAATTTTAAACTGACGTAATGAACAATTCACAATGGTAGAATACGCAAATAAACTGGTTAATATATCCAGTAAAAATCGCACGAAAACCTTATCTTTTGCTCTGATTTTTATAGACTATAATACAAAACCAAAAAAGCTGAAATCTCTGAAAGTAAAGACAGAATTCTGTGTCCTTTTCCCAAACAGGTAGGAGACCGCACAATGTAAAATGGCCCAGTTGTCTTTGTCTGAGCTTCCGGAAGGCCTGCCAGCGTCTTCACACTTCATGCAACACATTCTCAATAACCAACTTCCTACAAATACAGTTTTCCATAACCAAAAAAAGTAATGAAGATTTAAATGGCCGTAACGAGACAGTGGGAGATGAAGGCTGATTTTGACCGATGGACCAAAGAGCCGTGTGCGAAACAAGGATACGGCTGTTTTTGTGATCTACTGAAGTCCAGCTCCCAGGTCTCCACCCTGTCCCTCCAACACATCCCTGCTGTGCACGTTTCTCAACACGAATGTATGTATCTCATGAGAGCCGGGACAGACATGCACCAACATAAAATCTGTGCCTATCAATAAATTTGTAAGACAACCTATGTTTAAAGTATATCGCAACCTAAAAATATTTAAGCAATTCACTTTCAGCAAATGGAATATATATATATATATATATATATATATATATATAAGTATACACAAATAGAGCAGGTAATCAGCTAACCTGAGTTAAAACAACCACATCTTTGAGTGAAAGCTAAACCTCCACTCCCTCCTGCTTCTCTTAGGCCCGCTTGCTTTCAGGTAAATGGTTTTAATTTAAGGCTGGGTCTGACTTTGCCAGGACTTGGGGGTTGGAGAGGAGAGCAGGGGTTGCTGGTAGAACAATCTCCCTCTTTCATTCATGAAACGACCAGCCCTGCATCTTTCTGCTTCACAGAAGAAAGGATGTCTTCATTAGCAAGACTTAATATCATAACACTCGTTTCCTGTGAAGTGCTAGGAACGTGGGCTCCATAAGCGCGCACACACACACACACACACACACACACACACACACACACACACACACAGATATCACAAGCATGCACTTGCATGACTAAAACCTAAATACACAAATAAAATATACGTTTTATACATTCACACGTATAAACATTCAGACAAACATAATATTCATACGGCATCAAATCATGTCTCACAGTACCGCTTGTCTTATAACTCTAAGCTAATGTGTTTAATATACATTTTGTGTTTGAGGACAAAATAGCCAGACCAGACAGGCAGAGAATTGCTGAAATAGAATGACCCATGATGTAGATCCAAGAACTGGCCAGCCAGCAAACTGACCTAGAATCAGCAGTTAAATAAATGTTTACCATGTTAGTAAATGTCCTTATTCCTGAAATTGGTGAGTGACCACAGGTTTGGAGTGACTTTGCTGTAATTAGATGGTGCATTTGACTTTATTACAAGTCGGTCAGGGGTCTTTCCCACAGCTCAGTACAAAGCAGTTTTCTCTATATTTTCAGTGTTAAATCCTGAAGTCCAGCAGCAGCCAATCTTGGAAGCCTGTTACAAGGCAGAGATGTTCTTTACGCAAACTGGACCGTTAATAAGCAGAAGTAATTCTTTAGAAAAATCAGAAAAAGTTAACTTATTTAAAAATGTTTGAGTAAAAAGGCTGTGCTGAGTGAAATTAACCTCTCAAAAAAATTGCAGATTTCAACCCGGTCTTATTTACACAGCATAAATGCATAATGAGAAAATAACTGCAAATATAAATCAAATAGAAAAGTGAAAGACAACCTCCCTAAAAACCTAAGTAACTGACATTTTTGTCCAAGGTGTATTTCCCCCACCCTCCACACACAACCTCATTTATCTCTGTCTTTAAAGCAAGACAGAGACAGTATATTTCCCTTACAGCTCATAGTACTCACCGTGTACACGGTGGTTCCACCTTTACACAGTAGAGGTGCGTTTAGGAAGCAATGTCAGAACTGTCCACTGCTGCAGGTAGTCAGGCTGTACCCAAGTCTCAGGTGGTCTGCATCTCACCTGCTGCCTTCAGTTGAGTGACTATTCTCACGTACAGGTAGGTCTTTATAGCCAGGTGTAGTGCCTCGGAGTGGCTGTGGGATAATGCAATCCTCCTCCCTGGGACAGCTGTAAAAATGTGTAGGGGGGGTGGCCACAGGGAGGAGCCTCTATGCACATGTGTGGGAGGGGGGCCACAGGGAGGAGTCTCTAAGCACATGTGTGGGGGGGGGGCCACAGGGAGTAACCACTAAGAACATGTGTGGGAGGGG
>JABJVR010008671.1:0-10461 GCA_025773905.1 Chitala chitala | reverse complement strand
TATATTGCATATACAATTGCATAGATAATTCATATTTTACATGCTTATGTATATATGTTATATTGTCTGTAAAATTAACCACCTTAATTTTATTTTCATTCAAAATTTAAACAAATTTTTTTTATATACCAGCAGTTACCATACGTAAAATTTACCCTGATTTTTGGACTGTGCTTAACACAATTTCAGTCCAAAATTACATGAAATAATGAAAGTAGTAGACATACGGATGTATGGCATACTCATAACCCTTTAAACAGAAATATGCGCAAAAAGTCCGTTTTTGTAAATAACACTCAAGCCTGACAGCTCCGATGTGTAATATTACAACAGCTGCAATGTAGAGGATCGCGCGAAAGGCATCACTGAGCCGCAATAAGCGGAAACGCGACGTCACGTCTTTCGTGAAATGCAGCGCAAAATTGCGTTAAACGCAATACGAGCGCCTGAGAAACACCGAGTCTCTGAATGGCCCGGTAACCTTAACTTGTCAAGTTATTTCCCATTAATTAGTTAGACCAATTTTTTAAAATTTTTTATTTATTATATATTTTTTTATTATTTTATTTTTTGCTTATTTATTTTTTTAATTGCCGATTATTTCTAAGGGTCAAACGGCACAACGCAGTCAAAAAGTGACTGTTGGTTGTCGCGTTTTTCAGTTCCAGTCTCATGTCATCCCATCCAGTTTGTTTTACTTACAATTTAATTAAATTTTCATAGATTATGATCTGTTTTCAGAATTTTAAATGTAGAGGAAAAAAACCAAAGAAATTAAACAGTGGTAATGAAAGGGGAAAAAAAAAACGCAAAAGACTAACTTGCGAATGTGAAATTGTATGCCCGGTAGTAATGTGTGGCTGTGTGAATACGTGTGCACATGTATGTGAATATTTGTATGTAATAATGAGTGTATGCATATTTATGTACATACGCATACACTTATTATTACGTACAAATATTATATGCACATGTAAGTGTGTTGTATGCGTATGTGTGTATGTGCGCGTGTGTATGTGAGGGCATGCGTGTTTGTGTGGGTGTGCGCATTAGGCTGCCCCATGTTCCATTCCTCCCACGTATACTAAAATGACAGTGAACATAGGGAGGGAAATTCCCCATTCCAAACACCAAGCGAGTTTCACCAAGCAGTGACACAGCATAAGGCTGACCTGAGGTGACGTTACGCCTCACACACTCGCTGCATGGGCCACGGAACTGCTCTCATGCCATTTTGTCACACTGACACAGAGGGCACCACCATGCAGCTGTTGGAAAATAAAAGCATTTAAACAAAAAAGAAGACCGGCGAGAAAATAATTCGCAGTGCGTGTAGAAATACAGGAGAAGAGATTAAACCATGTGGATTGTGACGTTAGTTTCATTCCTTCGTTATGTAGTTACGTTTTTTGTTAAAGCTTTACTCTTTTTGTGATAAAGAGCAAAGAATTCCTCTTCCTCCTTGCTGCCTTGCTGTTAGTAACTTCTATGGAGACTGACAGCTTCGTGGGTAATTTTGATGATGAGTGTAAATGGAAACATGGTATTTGTCATGGACCCAGAGCGCAGTGTTATCTGTAGTACCGGCGTGCTGATAACGGCGCCCTCTGGGACCCGGAGCCAGAAGAGCTTCACTCATTTTTATTTTCAGTAAGGAAACGGCTGAAGCAGAAATGATGCTCAGATACGTGCAAAAATATGATGATCATTTGGCCTGTGGTAATTACTCAGTTTTAAAGTGATCTTTATTTTGTTTGTTTAAATGTCAGCTGTTTATAATGTTTATGTAAATGATGCGTCTGCTTTACAAATATCATTGCTCAGCCAGGTTCCTTGCCCAGAACAGATGCTGGTCTGATTTAATTCTGTGTCTGCAGTCCTGGGTCCAAATGAATCACAAAATCCATCTGGATGAGTTAAGAGCAAAACCTGTGACTAAGATGAATAATTCTGCCAATTTCTCCTTTTGTTTTTGCAGCAAAGTATTTGGTTTGTGTGGCCAAGGTCAGAGGAGTTACTGTGTATCTGAGTTCTGCCCCTTGACAACCTGTGCTATGCTGCTAGTTATCCGTTCCTGTTTTCGGTATCTCACGCTGTCCCTCTCAAGGTTTATCACCATATCCTTGTACAGTATATGTAATACATTCAGGTTTGTTGCCATGTGCTTGTAGATGTGGTACATGCAGGCTTGTTACCATATTAATATACAATATGTATTACCAGACTAGATTTATTAGTATTTCGCTACTGTAGTAATGACGTAACTATTCAATAAAACTAAAAATACATCAAAAATGTCTCAATGGGGTAAAACAGTAACTTTAGATCATAATTCCAAGATGCAATCATTATCATATGATAAATGTATTGTAACAAAACTATCAGTATACATTATCTGCTAATTCAATTGCAATTGACACTTGCGGTTGTGTTATCATCTTTAATATGAGACCAGTGCATTTTAGATATCTAACTATTAATCGTAATTACGATTTTTAAACAGAAAAGACTGCATTTGAAATACCATAAAATGATAAGCTAACTGCTCTTAGTAATAACCATGCATGTGTAGATGAGCGGTAAAGATGGAGAGCGCTCCCTCAACACTGACTCATATCTCTTTATCTACAGCTTATCTGCCTTCCATGTCGTCAGCTGCACCAGAGGGGCAAAGCATGAACATGGCAGCACAAAATGCCTGCGTTACAAAAGGACTCGACTCATCCACTATGTGTCAGACGAGCAGGTTAAAGGACGCAAAGAAATGGGGGAAATAAAGGCTTTCTGAGACATGGTCAGGTGCTGGGCACGGTTTCATGTCTGAGTGAGGAAGACAATGGCCGACCACCCAGCAGCCTTCCTCCATGTATCCCCTCTTTCTCTTTCTTGTTGTTGGGCACTTAATCGTGCTGTCCTTTTCTGAGCGAGCTGGGCAGTTTTGCACCAGTGGGACAGCGAAGCACTGTAGGCAACGAATTCGGTGTCTGCCCATGCTCCAACGGCCATCTGAAACTGCTGCGACGCCTCAGCGGCAGTGCATTGTGGGTAGCAAGCAGATCTCTGCACTTGTGCAGCTGTGGATTGTGGCTTTTATTACTGCTTCCACCAGGGCAGGTACCGCTTGAGAAAAAAAAACCAGCGTTTGCATTTACAGTAGCAAAGCAACAGCAAAACACGATATGCTGAGAGTTAAGCAGCAGGGGTTAAACACAGCATGCACTAGTTTCTTATGACGCGTATTTTTGTAATTATTGTTATGTGGAACGTGGCATTACAGACAAGATCAGAGACAGACCGAGACAGACCTGGCTCTTCTCATTTCTGGTTCCTAAACGGTACAATGAGCTGCCCCTCGCTTTGAGGACCTCATTGTCTCTGTCCTTGTTCCAAAAACAACTGAAAATTCATCATATTAGAGAACACCTCATCTTCATCAGCTCTGCGTCTTTACTGATTCCATTGTTTAAATGCTTTTTACTTATCCCTTACGTTACTGCTAATTTAACTTTTGGCGTTTTTACTTGGTTTGGACTCTGTCTTGCTAAACTGAATCTTGTGCACTTTTGACTACAGGGCAGCACTTACTGTTAGCTGGATTTCCTGATCCTGCTGACCATGCATGTGTACCATGTCTCATTAGCAAGTTGCTTTAGACAAAATTAGTGTAAATATGAAGGTAAGACACCGTCACTGTGAAGGTAAGACACCATCGCTGTGAGTCGGCCCCGCCTACTTCTGTGCCTCTCCAAGCTGCAGGGGGCCGCGGTACCCGAGTCTTTACTCACATGTTGTCTTCGCTGTCCTGTTAGGAGTCACTGCGTAGCCAACATCTGGAGCAGACACCACGTTTCTATCCCAGCCTACTCAGTTCAGCCCCGTTTATTTTTATACAAAGCCTTTTCTAACACGCCACCCCAAAGTGCTTGACAAAGATGTGTAAAATATGCTCTGAGCCTTTGCCACAAACTTCTAGCATCACCACACTTGAGGGATTTGAAACAAGTTTACGTTCTGTTTTCCATCTGAGCGCCAGTTCTTACCCTTTTCCTCATTTGCCTGTTTGTTTGATTATTTATTTACATATTTATATTTATTTTCACAAAGCTCCAGCAAGATGCCTGACCTCCACCTGCCCCTCCTCACCTTGCCTTTTCTCCACTCATGCACGTCCTGGGCCAGCCCAGAATGCAGCTGGTGTCACGAGATGGCCCACGCCATCTCCACACAGCAACCGAAAGCCAAACTGAACTTCATTAGCATCCTGTCATCCCGTGGACTCTCACAGCATTCTATAAATACTTAGGCTGACTGTTTTCCCCACATTCGTTCCTCTCTCTCATTCTCTTTATTATTTAATTTTTAATTTTTTTTTTTTTTTTTGCACTTGAAAACGTTCCTGAGTCCTCCCGCCCTCAGATGTGGCTACTTATTTTGAACACTGAGCTCAGACTGCACAATGGCGCCTCTCGAATATTAAACACTTTCTCAGGGATCGCAAAATTGTTTTGATGTTTTAATAGGAAACGCTAAATAAAAGTTCCCTTTGAGCTAACTGCCGTTTAATGTGAAGCTGGATTAGTCCTACAGGAGTTGTACTTTTACATTTTTTGTATTTCAAAAATTAGTTTTGAGGTTTAGTAAAAAGTGTCTGTTTCGCTGCCCACAACTGCATCACTGTAAACATTTTAACAAGGGGCGAGTGAAGGTTTCACACCAATGTCAAACCATCTTCCCTTAACCCCGCATGCTGGGACGGATGACACTTTAGTCTTCACAGCAAAGACACCCTGTACAACTAAAACAACAGTGTAATAACAGAGTACTATTGTCATGGTTACCACGGTTTTCTCGAAGTCTTCTGGTGAAATTTACAGAACCGGCCCTTTTTTGTACCTTGTGAACACAACGCATCTGATAACTGATGTGGGCAGCGAGTGCTCTCTGGCTTCCACCTCAACATGTGAAATTTAAATGCACAACTGGCAAAACTGCTCAACTTCCAGGCAGCTGAGGTGAGGCTGGCAGAATGAGTGCAGCTGGGACTATGAGAAACATTCTCCCTCATGTCGGAGGGCGGGTGGGAGGGGGGCAGTGGCAGTGATAGCCCCACAGACTAAGAGTGACAATGATGTTCATGCAGGTCATATCCGTGCCTTTCGTTTCACGATGATCTGAATGTTTCCCTTCCCCCACCTTGTTCTTTGTCACATTTTTATTTCTACCCCTTCCCCCACCCCCCAGACATTTTTCCATTTCCCTTGTCTCAGACACACAAGTATCGTAGCTTTAAAATGGAAATACTCTTCTGGGGTGTGAGAGGCAGATGAAACACAGTAATTCCCCCACCGATCTGTTTGTTGTCGTTCTACTATTGACTTCATAGTCAAACTACTGGTTCGACCCTTTTACTCCCATTGTCGCCCCTGCTCGGCACACACCCAAGGTCGTTTCTGAGTAATGGAGGCTTGCAGTGAAGCCAGACTGTGATGACTTTGCACTTTGTAAACAGCCGTATTTGTCTCCCGTAGCTCATCTATGCTGTTATCGGCAATCTCGGCGCCATCTTGTGGTTAATTATTTAATTGCAAGCCCACTTTACCTCTACATCGCATCACCGTGAAATGTGCCTGGCTAGATCTACATAAATCATAGAAAGATGTACTCTGCTCTGTAAGTCGCTCAAAGGGAATTTACTAAATGCCAGGCATTGAATGATTTAGAAGTCATACTGTCTCTGGAAATAAGCAGCACATCTAATTCTGTGATTCATTTATAATTTTTAAATCTAAAGTTGAGCAAATCATCAGTCTTTAGCATACTACACTAGAAAGAGCAAATAATGTATATGTAAGATTGGTTTCTGTAGTGACTTGTTTGATTTACATAATCATATGTATGATTACAATATGAAAGCACTGTAACAAAGCAGGTGGATTTCAAACCCTGATAGTTGCTGCGTACACAGCACACCATACAAGAAGATCACCCCACGCAGCATAACAGTAAAGCTGGCCTGGGGGCTCAATGGGTAGAATGTCAGGCTGGGATACAACACTCTCCCAGTTCAAATCCCAGCACAGCCAGGTGTGTTGTTGAGCAACACACTGAGTGCTAGCTCCCTGGATATAGCTAGCAGCCCAGTACCCCCCTCAGGGGGACAGTTAATACAGTGAAGCGGTTTCCCTCTGGGGTTAATAAAGTGAATGAATCTTTAAAAAAAAAAAAAAAACTGCAGGGTGTAAGGGCCCTCACTTTCTGCTTGCTCCACTAAGACTGAATAGCTTTCTTCACCACTTCAAACATCATGTGCCAATACCAGTAGAAGTTGCACATGGATTATGCAAGACAGAAGGAACCTTCCGCTTATATTCTCCCTTTCTTTACAGGAAAGCGTCACCCAAAGCGCACAGATCAGTGCTAAGGTTATCGGAGCAAACGTACACCTGCGGGTTCTGTTAGGGTGAAAACGCGTCGCTACCGGTGTGGGCTTTCTGACTGCATTCGGACACGTCCGCTCGTCTGTAATTACAGGCGCTGGTGCAGCTTTTACAGAAAGGACACCAAAACACGCAAGTTGCACGCAGAGCAACACAAAGATGTTCTCTGGAAAGTGGTGTTTTTTGTTTCTCCTCTTTTTTAACTTGTAAAATGGCAAACGACGGCATGAAAGAGGCCCTTTGATGTGCATGTCAGAACAGAGAGGCGCGGGCCCTGCGACTGGGAGCGGAGTGGCAATAAGGCAAAGCAGAAGGGTCGCTGGCAGCCTGCTTCTCATGGGGGTGTTTGAAGTGGTTTTTCGGGGGGAGAGGGGAGCAGCTCTTGGCGTCAGTGGGACAGAGGCGCTCTGAGGGGAAGGCTGAGCGGCGACAGCACTGAGCCTAGAGGATTGGGGGGTGGAGACTAAACCCCCTCCCATCCCTTCCTCACAGGCTGAATCAAGGATGGCAGAAACTGAAGCTCCATTTGGAGCAGACGTGTGCTGAAGTCACTTCTGTAGGTATGGAGGGTCCAGAGGTTGTGGCCAGGATTCAGATGTTCCCTCATGTCACATGATGGCACCATCAGTGGCACAGTTGACAGTCCTGTCACTGTTGCCAGCAGCTAACACCTACTGCACACTGATAAACACAGCTTAACACTTCGAGATGCATCCTTTTCTTTTTGACTCATTATGCTGTTTTACAGTTACTTTCTTAATAAATTAATTGGATTTACAAACTTATAATGAAACAAAAGCTGAATGCTTTTTGACCACCATTAATCATTTGTTAATTTTTGCATCAGTTGCTGAACCTAAATTTGAAAGCATGGTGGGTTCAATATAAACATTAATTTCATTCATTTTGAGACCCCAGTTCCCACACAGAGCTGTAACACATGAACACGTCTGCTGTAAGTCAGTCAGCAAAACAAAAGGAAACTACAGAAAAATCTGTGTAAATTTTGCTCTTCTGACTAATATTGTGATGGTGATGAATGACACAGAAACTTTATAAAATACCTTATTTTAAGATCAAGTTTGATTCCTTCACTATGTGACCAACGCCTAAAGATAAACTCAGACTGAGTGACTTGCAGCTGTTAAATTTCCTTTACGATACTGTTCCGTACACCGCAGCACACTGACACAGCACCATTGTGCAGCTTTTATGTTACAATGGGACCGGTTCTGTATCTGCAAATCCTCCTGCTTTATAAGTACAAGTGGGTCTGTTGCACTGATGTTACTGTGCAAACGCAGCTGCCCAGGGACCTCAGTAATCAGACGACGGGGGGGAGAATCAGAACAGTGACACCCAACTCGCCGTCAACATGCCTTAAAACAAGGTCAGAAAAGTGTGTCTTCAAATTCTCAGAAGATTCTTTGCCAGAGTCTGGACAGCCCCCCACCCCCCCTTCAAGATTTCCCCAAAGCCCAGTGAGATGTTTACAGAAGATACGCTGGCTGGAAGCAAAGCGTGTGATAACAGCATCTACACAGGGCCAAGAGCGGGCGATTAGAGCCTGCAGTTTCCGCCCTCTTACACACTGAAGGCCACAAAGATTGTGTTACTTATCAGAACCTGACACATTATGTCACTTGATGTCACTGCAAGAATGTGGCCAGCTCAGGACCACAAAAGCAATTAAGTATTTACTAAGAAACAGGTGCTGGACAATATAACAGAGATATCACACAAAGCTGCGCTCTCTCATGTCACTAAATTACAAGCACAGCTGCAAAGATGAATCATTTTACATTGATTACCAATTAGAATGATGTGTCAATGATGAAAGGCCTAGGAATTAGCATGACACACGAGTTTTCAAAGCAACAAAAAGTCATTAATAGTGTTCTAAAATGTCCAAGAGTCCAAATAATTTAATCTGTGCCTCAATTGCAAGTACATCAGTTTAAATAACTCCAAAGTGATTTAATTTGTCAAAGCTAGCAGTCAGAAATAATAGCAACATGTGTCAGATGCAGACAGCCCACACTGGTGGTGGTTCAGTTAGAGGTCACTGACAGGGGATTAATAGGACTGCTGCTAACTGCCAGGCATGATGACCACTGAACGTGAGTGATGGAACAGGGAAACATGGTAAGTGAATTGCCATCATCTTCCTTACCCTGTGTTACCTACATCTGAATAGATTTACATTTGGAGGAACTTAGGATGGTATCTTCAGCTCTGCTTTTTGGCAACAGTTAAATGTGACTGACCTGCATGCCTAATAAGTATAATGGCCCAGGACCATTCTGCAGGACCTCTCTCCTCTTGTGTTATGTTCTCATTCTCCAGCACAATGCAGCTGCAGGCATGCACGCACGCACGCACGCACGCACGCACGCACACACACACACACACACACAGCAGAATGATATAAAAATAGTCTCCTGTCCTTAACACAATCATCACAAGAGAGTCATCAGTCCAGAGCACAAACTCTAAAGTTCACTTCCTTTGTGTCACTCAGACAACTGGAGTCAGGATCGTATTACACAGAGTTCAGGTCTAGTGTGACCATTCCATCCATTTCCATACTGCTCATCCTATGCAGGGTCATAGGGGAGCATGCAGCCTATCCCAGGAGGCTTTGGCCATGATGCACCCTGGATCGGGTGACAACATGTTGCAACACACACATACACACACCTTATTGTACTCTATAAGCAATCTGGAAACATCAAATAGCCTACAACACGTTTTTAGATAAGAGAAAGAAACCAGCATACCCAGAGGAATCCTATGAAACATAGGAAAAACATGCAAACTCCACACACACACACACACACACACACACACACACACGATGGGAACTCCCAACCTTGGCAGTGTAAGACTACAGAGCTAATCAGTGAGCCACCACACCCCCCAACTCCCAAATGATGGGACTGATAACATGACTGTAGCTGTTCTGAAAATAACGCATGACTGTTCTTTATAAGGCCCTTGGTATGATTACATTGTCCATTTTTACACACCTGTATTATTTGTATGTTTAATTTCAGAGCATTCAGACGGTGCCAATCCTCAGCAGTCCAGGCTGTGAAACACACAGTCGTGGTGTCCCACCTCTGGGTCACTCTAACTCCACATGCACCGAGTTAACCTTGACAGCCCGACACCCCCAGGTTCTCATCCCTATCGCTGTGGAGGTATGGGGGGGATTTCCTGTTCCTCCCACACTGTGCACAGGTGAAGAGGCGGTGGCTGAGCCTACAGGGAGGTACCAGGTCGTACCTGTCTAGTGCAGGTACAGACTGGGCCAGGGGGAGGACCCAGTTCATCTCCCTTTTTCTCTCTCTCTCTCACTCTCTCTCATGGCTGCTGACAGCAGCTCTCCTTGTTATTTCACTTCCCTCTCTGCAGGGAGGCTGTCTGCTCTCACCTGTACTGATGCACCTGAAGGCTGGACACACCTAATGTGGTGCCAGTTACCAAGAGCAATGAGCGTGCCCAAGCTTCTGGGAGAATAATATTTCATTTTTTAATGCAGACATTGTAGCATAGAAAAAAAGTACATACTTTCAATGTCAACAGTGCACAAAACAAATGAAAAAGTGAGATGTCTCTGAGAAGGAAGTAGGAGAAATAAACTAAAATACTATATACAGCAGAACATGCCAATATCATAAATCAATGATCCACTTTTCTCCTTAGATCCCCTGATCTCCTATCAGCTCTGTACAGTGTGACAGCTCTTTCCTGCTCTCCTATCAGCTCTCCCCATTGTGACAGTGCTCTCCTGCTCTACTATCAGTTCTGTACAGTGTGAAGGCGCTCTCCTGCTCTCCTATCAGCTCTGTACAGTGTGAAGACGCTCTCCTGCTCTCCTTTCAGCTCTGTACAGTGTGACAGCTCACTCCTGCTCTCCTATCAGCTCTCCCCATTGTGACAGTGCTCTCCTGCTCTCCTATCAGCTCTGTACAGTGTGAAGGCGCTCTCCTGCTCTCCTATCAGCTCTGCCCTGTGTGAC
>JABJVR010008670.1:0-10462 GCA_025773905.1 Chitala chitala | reverse complement strand
CCCCCCCCCCCCCCCCCCCCCCCCCCCCCCCCCCCCCCCCCCCCCCCCCCCCCCCCCCCCCGCCCCCCCCCGCCCCCGCCCCCCCCCCCCCCACCATTCAGTAATTAAATAAGCGATTCATGCAAATCAATGGCAAATTAGAGCATTATAAACCTTTATCGGCCCTCATTTCAAATTTAAAGATGATAAAACCCATTGGAGAAGGAAAAAGGAAGCAGTCTGTCCTTTCAGAAAGGAACTGTAATTATGTTAACACCAATAGAAGTGGCACTCCATTTTCTTAACTCACTCTCTCATTCATAATTAATTAATTTCTCATAATACTGGGGGAAGAACAATGATGTGCAGCATTTTCTTCCTCTTCTGCGAAGGAGGAGCGGCGATATTGGTGACTTGTATTACGAAGCGGAGCTCATTTCTATTCACATATAGAGTTTCTCCAGCTCTTTAACATTGTTTGCCTTGGAGCCATAATAATGAAAGCTCTTTTTTTTCCTTGTGACTAAGGTTTTCGCTCTCTTTTTTTTTTTCTTTTTTTTTTTTGATGTGATTATTCAAGCAGAAATCCATGACTGAACCCTGAGTGAAGGGAGTTGGAAGGCAGGGCTAAGCAGAACCGGCCCGTCCGATCTGCGGGGGCTTCCGGTCTTGGCACTTTAACGCACAAGCTAGTTCCAGTTCTGGAGGCGGAAAAAGCTCAGACTTGACAGCAGTGGGAGGTGCATGCGGGACAGATGGGACACCTCGGGGCAAAGCATGGCAAAGGCTTGCTGGAGGCCATTTCTGGCCCTGATGACAACAACATGCTTAGGAATGTGATCTTTTCCAGTCCTCTCGATGTTTCAATGTCCATTTTCCTCAGGTTCACCCCCTGTGGTGTGAGGATGAGTGGAAGTGGCAAGCCCTTTTCTTTTGTGGAGCAGGCTTTTCTGTTATGCCACCCAATCAGCTTATGAGCTTCACCCATTGGGTCAATTCCATTTGTACACAGGTTGTGCAGGAGGGGGTGTTGGCTTTTAAACTGACATAGCAGTGAATGATATCAAAGCTCAAGAGAAACCCACACTTAACCACCTGGATCCTAGCCTAGATCACACTATTTCAATATACTTCAAATATTCTGGAACAAAGTGTTTTTTTTCATGCTTTTTCATGTGTTCAGTGGGCAGCAGGGGGCATAGCAGTTAAGGGGTAAGCTCAAGTCCACAGAGGTCTACTGTTCCTCTGTTGTTTGGAGGGAAACTTAATGTGCATCACATTAGTAAGTATATCCAGCTGTACAAACTGAATAAGCATAAAATTGTGTGTTACTGAAGTCTCTTTGGATAACTCATTGGAAAATTGAAAAATGAATTAAAGCAATGTCTTTTCCAGTAGTGATAGGATAACTGTACAACATCCCACAAGGTGAATTAACTCTACTCAGACCTGGTTTTGAAAATACGACATTTAACAGGTAGACAAGAATTATATTCATGGTGCATATGATCCATAAGCATTTAAAAGGATTATTTCTGTGGGGCTCTGTCAGAATGACCTCAATAAGACCATTCTTCATCCTTCAGGATAATAGGATTCTGGTGCCAGCAGGAGCCACATATGCAGTTCTGCAAACATCTGCGCATGAGTATATGCGTCTGCGCAGACCATAGCAGCTGTTTCTCAGTGATGAAGGCTCATGTACAGGCATGTCTCCACTGCTGAAATTGGCCAGAGAACTGCTGCCTGAGAAGCTCACAGACTTACATCAAGTTACAGTCCACAGGCCTCTGCTATTAAGCCTGAACAAAAGCCCGTCGATACAGCAGACCCAACAATGAATGGAAGGGTGGGTAAATAAACAAACGCTGGGATAAGTGGGGCTGAACAGGGCCCTGTGTCTGAGAGGAGAGACAGACGCCAGCCTCTGGAACCTGCACAGCACTCTCTCACAGAGCCTCTCCATCGCCGTGGTAACACTAAACACAACCAAATGTCAGACAATAATTGGAGGCTCTCTCCTGTAGGAGATGGCAAAAGGCTGGGTCCTAATTATATAATTAGGGCCTACTGGGAACGGCTGTATACTTAGACAGAGCCACACGGACCGATTTGAATTATGGCCTAATTCCATCGTTAACCATGAAAAGCACTGTCAAGGCTGAGACGAAGGTACAGCAGCACAAAAGCACGAAGATTCTGAGACGTCTACTTCTCCGAGGAGCAGTGGGAGGGGGGGGGGCTGACCCTGTCGCCCCCTAATTGCTGTGAAACCACAGCATGCCGCTTCAACAGAACCCCCCCCCCCCCCCAGTTTCTCTCTGCTCTCGCAGGTTTACATCCAGGATAATCCAATCGGGGCAGCAACTCGTCCATGTTGTGGAGAGAATGCTAATATAGTCGGCGATCCAGTAATCGCGGTCAGATGTCTGGAAAGTACCGTGCTCTCAGACAATGCCGGCTCCGCGCGAGCGCAGAGGATCCCTGACAACATGAGAGCCCCAGCGCACATACCTGCCACAATGAATAACAGCTTACTTACACTCACTTCCACTGTACCTACTGCATGGTGCCAACACGCCACCAGCAGAACACATGCCACCGAATCACAGGCATGGTGCAGACAAATATATGCCCTTTGATATTTCCTTTTCACTTACTCCAAATAAATTCATAACAAAAAGAATAGCAAATAAGATGAATAATCCCAGCATATGGACTTTCAATTTAATACAGGATTCTACTGACTAAAAAATAAGTCTTTGCTACTCCATTCTTGGTATATTAAGAAAGCATTACATTAAATTTAATTCATTTCTCTGATGCCCCACTCCAGAATAGCATACATGCCGCCGTGGAGGAACGCAATACATTTAAGGAAATGTTGGTATTCTGTAGGAAAAAAAGCACCAATTGTATTCACATGAAATCATACAGCACATAATTTAACAGTGTGAGCATCCCTTGTGTTTGGAGGGGGGGTGCTACAAGTGACAGCTCGGGCAGACTTCAGGAGGAGAAGCACAATGTGGAGAGATGTGTCATTAGTGTACAGCTGAGGGTGAACATCTCGACTGCCCGTGCGGCTGCTGGGAGCCCCGTCTGCCGTCAAGTCGCAGCGGCGGGAAATGAGTTGTGGATGAGAGGCTCCAGAGAGAGCGCCGGTTGCCGAAAAGCCAGGGGAAACCTGTCACTTTCAATGTGCTGCCATATGCTGTACCAGACATGTGTTCCACTGATCAGAGGCCTTGGCCTTTGGAGAGCTGACTGCTCACAGGTATAAATAGCAAGCATCAGGAAATGGCACCATGGCTCATAATTCCCTGGAGTGGCCTGGTGGTTTGAGCACAGCTGGACAGGCCTGAGGTGTATGGATTGATCCTTATTCGCAGATTCGCTGCTCAGCCCTAAAACGGCTGCAGATCCCTCGCTCCCAAAGCGCCGCCGCTGCTGCTGCTGCTAGCCCAAGTCGCCATGCTACCAGGGACGGCGGGCGCGATAATCCTGCCTAATTTGCCGTTGACAACAACCCAATTACCAAGGTCTCCTGCGGAGAGCGCTCAGAGCGTGGCAAGCACTCCACGGAACTGTGCAAACAAGGGCCTGCTGCGGGAGAGACAGCAGCCTGCAGCAGGGGTCCTCATTAGGCCCAGCAGGGGCATGTCTGATCCCCATCCATTCTACTGGCACAGTCCTGCCTGCAATGACGCCTCCCACACTGTGGGGGGTGCTGTCCTCAATACATTCTCCCTTCTCACATTACCCTGACAGCTGCCACACTGCTGTAGCCAAAAACAGGCTTAAAAGAACCACACTTATAATGCGGCACACTTGTTGGGACAAAAAAGCCGTAAGGAATTTTAACAACGACCAGAGCTTGCCGACCTCAATGTTTTATTGTCACTTGATATGTATGCCTTAGTTAATTCATTTATGACAGAAAGCAGGGAGTGTGTGAGTTTCATCCCATTGCCATGAACAAGCAAGGATGGATTCTGGCATTTTGTGATGGGTGTGTTTGCATGGGAAAGTCAGTCCCGGATGTGGGAGACAGGTGTGAGGAACACTGGTGCCCCATTGAATATCACGCCCCATTACTATCAGTGTCACACTACCCACTGCCTGCTGCTCTCAAAACTGCCAGCTTGCACCCATCAAGTGAGATACTAGACGATCTACATGCAATTCACATTCTATTAGCCAGACATCCGGCCCCTGTCCAGTCAGCCGCTACATTCATTAAGCAAAAAATGGTCAGTCCCTCTCATGTACATACACACGTACCAAGCTAACAAATTAACTCACTGGTTGAAGATAAACAAATTGAAAACAGACACCTTAAAAAAAGAAGGGAAAAGAGAAAGGAAGAGAAGAAAAGAGGAGGCGAAAGAGAGGACACGAGCAAAAGAATTAAATAAAAATGCAATAAAGCAGCCACTGTGAAATCAATCTGCTTATAGTTTTGTTTAATAAAAATTCATGAAGGGCTGGTGGCCGAGAGCTCATAAGAAATATTGGTGGTTGGTGGTGGGACGGGAGGGGGACGCAGAGTAGAAGAGAGAGAGGGACAGAAAGAAAAAGACTAAGAAAGGAAAGAGAGAGAGTGAGAGAGTGGTGACTGTGATTGAGCAGCACGCTGATAACCTGCTGCACATGGAGGTCCATCACTCCTGCTGTCACTGTCAACCATCACCAGCAGCCATCTGTCACTTTAAAAAGAGAAGAAACCTGCAGTACCCATGACTGGAGCAAAGCTCTTGGTCCAACCAGGCCTAAGCAAGTCCATCCACAAGGGCCCTGCTCTGCTTACTGGGCAGCACCGGTCACCATGGGGATGAGTTATCAGTGCCAGTCACTGTAGGAGAGAGCACTCAGCACCGGAGGTCACGGGGACAAACACTCACTACCAACTATCATAGGGACAGGCGCTCAACACCTGCAGTCATGGGAATGGGCAGTCGGTGCCCACTGTCACACGGTTGAGAACTCCGTACTAGTCATCATGGTGATGAGTAGTCAGTGCCCGTTATCACAGGGTCGCAGGTGCAGCATGGAACAAGTATGCTACATCCCTTGATCACTTCACAATCATGCTAGTTGTCATGTACAATGTCACACTGGGCCACACTTGACCTCCCACAGGGGCTCATGTGACACATAGGAAAGGGTCCCTGGGCTACAAAGATTGAGTCCTACATTTCTGAAGGGTGTCAATGCTCTGATATAGTCCTTCAGCAAATTAAGGTGCATAAAGAAGAATCTCTCTGTAGGTGCTGATGGGACCTACCTGCATTAGGTAGTTACATGGCATCTCCACTTCCAAACACCCTAAGGGTTTCTCACACAGTGGAGAGAAAGAAGTTTAATTTGTAGGCTTCTATGTCCCTGCCAGGGCCCAAAATGAAAGGTAACCTCCTCTGCATTCATTTCCTAAAAGGTTTTACTTTGTGTTGTATGAAACAATGACCCCTAAGGTGTACAGTGAGTGCCCTGTCTTTTTCCAAAACTTGACCTCTCACAAAAAACGTCCTTCTGTATTAATGTAATGTATACTGCAGAACTGCCAAAATCCAACAAGCAAGTTTCCAATATTGGAGAGTAGAGTTGAGCTGCATTATCAAACTTGGCTATAATAAACAAACAGTAAGTTTATTTCTGCAGGCACAACGTCATTAGATATGTTCTGGTAAAGTGGTATTGCTCATGACCTTTTTTTTGCATTAGACCCTACCTTGTCTAAAGAAAAAAGCCTAAATTTCCAAGGGACGCTCACTGTTTCATCAGTGGCCAGCGCTTCACCAGTGAAATGAGAGAAAGCCAGGAGCCACTTTGAAGCTGAGCAGCAAGCCCTGTAAAGGTTCAAGTGTCTATCGTGTCACAGAAATGGACACCCGTGTGCCATGAAGTACCAAGCTCAGCAGTGACTGCTGAGCATCACCGACGTCTTCATACACTTTCCTGGTCTAACATCATGCTTTGTGCTTCTGCTAAACACCACAGCTGTCATTGTTGCTTTCTAAACTAAAAGTGATTCTGAGAGTCACCACACAATTAATCATTTTATGCATACTGAGAAATAAGAAATGTATTTAAATTGTTTTAATTACATCAACAAACAAATATTTGTCCATTATTCCAAAATAGGCATCATGCATTTGGAATTAATCAGCGTGCAGTTAGTGTGAATGCAAACTAGGTGAGTAAACCTTGTAAATGCAGAAATGTAAGGCAGTTGCTTCTGCACCAGATTGCACTGGGTCATTACATGAAAGATGGACTTAATTTTCAGCATCAATACCTCAAAAACATCACAGATCCAGAAGCAAGCCACACTGCACAGAGCAACACAAAGTGGAGCACTGAATTAAATTCCCTGGGAAAACGTGATCACCAGGCCCTCAGAGGAGTTACCTGGTGATTCTTGCTATGCATGATCTTGCTGCATGGGAGAGCTGCACACAGAGCAGCAGTCAGGAGAGCAAGCCCAGCCCTGCGCAGTCTGCGGTCATTCTGTGCACACATGGCCCTGTGTCAACGTAACAGGTTTACAGTGGGACGCAAAAAAGGAAGTGTCCATGATATAAAGGAAATATACCCTCTGAAAGGCAGTCTGGCTGACAGTGGCCAATTGAACAAAGAGGGTGTGACTCTCTGTGTGTGTGTGTGTGTGTGTGTGTGTGTGTGTGTGTGTGTGTGTGTGTGTGTGTGTGTGTTGGGAGGGTGATGTGTTAAGTTCCAGGCCATTTATTCAGAGGACAATAACCCCTATCTTGTTTAACAACTCGCACAGCAGGGACAATTACACACACTTTAATTGGCTTTGGCTTTAATTGCCCGGTGGGACACCCACTCACGTGATAGTACATTTAACCCCCATGCTGCCAGGAGCTCCAGGGCCACACATGCCATTATCCAAAGCACACCCCCTCCAAAAAAAAAAAAACCTCTACAGTCTCTGCCTGGAGGGCACCATACAGACTCCCACACCACTTACCATCATGATGTCACCAGTTTATACACATAAACAATTTACAAGCGTCCTGACATGGTCGCCATAGACAATCTCATGCAGACCAGCATTCCATCAGGAATCCAAACCTTAAATCTGTAAAACCCACTGACAAATATACTCCTGATTACTTTTTCCTCTAAAACCACTTCTCAACATTTCTGTCCAGAGCAGGAACAGTTAAAACAAGTCATAGATGGCAAATGTTTCTATAAGTGATGAACTATCACCAGCTAACCATTACTTATCTAATCTTAATGAGAATTGTTTCTGCCTGGTGTTTTTTTGTAAAATTAAATGCAGAAATTACAGAATAAATAATCATGCCTTCATACTTCTTCACATCAAAATTCACACTAAGTAAAGATTTTCACTATTCAGTTTATTTGGCATAAAAATAGTTTTTCATGAATCACCTTAAATAATATTCACTTTTATATCAGTAGCTGGAACGTGTCTTATTCTAAGTTTAAACTACACAGCTCTATAATGCTTCAGAGCCAATGCCACATTGACGAGGACAGCAGTCTTATCTGAATTTCATTACTTGAACACTTGTCAATTGTGCCGTTTGTGCTTTGCCTGGTCCCTGCATGCAACACCTGTAACGCTGTAATGCGGAGGAAAGGAACACGACACGCATTTGTTGCGCTCCTCTCCTGTCTGGCGCAGGTATGAGTTACCCACCCACCAGAACTGAGCACTTTCATCTGCCACATAATCTGAGCGGGGGCTGCTGCTCCTGCAACTCCTGCACTCCCGCAGCTAATGCCGGAAGAGGGGCAGCGGTTGCATTACTTCACGTATCGTCACACGGAAGCGCACAGGGAACCGTGCGGCAGACAAAGCCCTGTAACGCCGTGATGCTCCTTCACACGGACCTGCCAATGAACAGATCAACAACCGACGTGGAAGGGGAGGGAAGCAAGGCCATGAGGCTATAGTGCGGCCGGCCCGGGAGGAGCGCCTCCCTCTGGTGTCTCTGCTGAAAAAGCTGGTAAGATGGCCAGTGCAAAGACATACGCCGCACAAAACACTTGCTAAAAAATGCAATGGTTTATCAGACAGTATCAGACCCAGAGCTGGCCACCCATTGCTCAGTGACACAATGTTCCAAAATATTTATGGCAGGGCATAACCCAGCATGAATGAGCACAGACTGGGACAGACAAGTAACTGCATGGCTGAAAGTCAGACCTCAGCATGACACATGCTGCACATGCCTACTGAGACTGTACCCCAGTTATTTATTATTTTAAGAGACCCGCTCTACTTGTTTACATCTTGGGCCAAAGCCAATGAAATTAAAGGGGTGGGGCTTGGCAGAGGTCACCCCATTGGTCATGTGCTACAGTAATACTGTCAAGCATTATTTTTCAGGCAAGCAGATTGCCAAGTACAAGATACCATACACAAACAAACACACACACACACACACACACACACTTCCCATCATTTCATTCTGTTTTTTTCTCAATATTGGGGTGGGGCAAAGGGCAGGGGGCAGCTGAGAAACCGGGTGGCAGGAAAATGGAGTGAAGAATTTTGTGGTTTGTCTCCATAGTGAGATCAGCTCGGGCTGGACCGTGTTTCTCCTGGCCTGTGTCACCCCACAGGCACTCTTGCTTGCAGTAAGGTGGGGAACTCCCAGCAGCCATTGGGGTTTCAAAATGGAGGCTGGAGGCCTGGAAGGCATTGAAAGGACAGCAGGCAGGCCCCCCTGAGGCCAACGCTCGGCTGCTTGACCAAGAGCACGCTCGGGTGCACGTTGACCTGGCAGAGACCTGACCCGAGCGTGTCAAACACATCAACCGTCCTCGCCGCAGTCTGCACTCCCTGCTCAGTCTCTGTTTTTTGCGAGCCAATGAAAAACTCCGATTATAAATTAAACAGAGACTTGCCTTCCAGCTCTCCATGGCCCTTTAGGAAGGAGCTCTTCGCCAAAATTCCTTCTCAGTCTTATCATGCACAGATGAAATATTTTATGGAGAGCTGTGGATAAATAAACCAACATGATTCTAAGTGCCTGACCATAAAATACGCCCCCCTCCCTGTACGTACACACGCACGCACGCACGCACGCACACACACACACACACTAAATGCTTGCCAAGCTTTTCCATTCTCTTCAAGTTCTGCTTCTCATTCTGTCTTGAAGGGACCACGATAACATCAGCAGCGCTTCTGTGTTACGACAAAGCTCAGTACCCGGCACAAATTTCATAGGGTGATGGAACCCCAGATGTCCAGCAGGCTGGGCGTTGGCAATGGGATGGAGGGGGTAACAGAAGGCCCTGCATGCCTGAGCTAGCATGTGCCAACAGGCCCATTAGAGCGGAGCAGCCCAGACCTCCAGCTGTATTCCAAACAAATAAGCGAAAGGTGAAACATTGCACAGCCTCCCGCGCAACATCAAGGGAAGGTGAGATGCGGTGTGCAGCTTGTGTGCACTACGCCCCCGGCCATCGTATCAGACACGCCGCCCCCTCCCCAGCTCAGCTCCTCATCAGGCCTAGCACTCCTGGGATGTCTCTCCAGCTTCACCCACTAAGTCCTCAACTCACAACAGAAATCCGTGATCATCATTTCGATAAAAACTCCGGCACCTAATCTCACATGTCCGTCTGCCCGTGTTTCCGTTAGCAGTTGCAACAATGGGCTGTGCTGCGAGTCCTGCGCGGAGCTGTGCAGAACAGCTTTCTATACCGCTGTCAACGCGAGAGGAAGACACCCTTGGTCTTCATCAAACCGGGATAACGGGGACACCCTGTCTGACTGGCCAGAATAAAGCAATAAGGACGTATGCATCCAGATTTCAGAATATTCAGAGTGTTCCTAGTACAATTTTTAACTGCTTCTTTTCTGCTTTTTCAGTTGAAAAAGATGTGAAAAAATGTACGTTAAAAAACTGTTTTCGCTCAAGTAATAAAGCGTAGTAAAAGGGGTGTTGCGAGCACTTAACATTGAAACATCGCAGTAACATTCGGGTAACTGTAATAACATCACAAGCAGGCCACAACTTCAGCTAATGTGAAATTCTGACTGTCAGAGCACATGAAGGACGGAGAGATCTGAAGCAGTGAAAGAAGAACAAAAAAGAAACCAGGGGGCCTACGCCTGAGTATAAGCCAACCCCCCCCCCCCACTCTGCCTCCCCAGGGTATGTTAACTGCAGACAATTTAGAAAGAAGACCAAGAGGGATTTGTGAGCAAAAGTAGGATTAGTGAGGTAGACATCCGGCAGTTCGTCTGAGCATTACGGAGCCGTTGGGTCGTCTCGATGTTACTGAAGACAGGCAGCAGACCCAGAAACATGAAATATTAAAAATATGAAAGTGCATACATGTACATACATAGAAGAAAATACTTTTTTTAATCGAACGGGTATTGTAATCGCGGCACGGTGGCGTGGTGGTTAGCACTGTTGCTGCGCACCTCCAGGCCTGAGGTTCAATTCCCGCTTTGGGTCTGTGT